>WEKX01009684.1:173083-254521 GCA_013390025.1 Pitta sordida
GCAAAGAGATCTTCCCGGTGGCAAGCACAGAGGTCAATCCACTCTTGCCCTCCACTATTTATTCCCTTGGTTATTGCTCCTGATAACAGATCTGAATTTAGGCCTTTTTAATGGAATTTTACTGCCAATTAATAGAATTAAATTTTCAAACTGGGGTGTGCTTTTTGAGAGACAGGAAGGGGAGGTTTTCTCTATAGATTTCTTTATTTCGCTACTTACACCACCCTCTCTTTTCCTAAAGACCCATCAGCTCCCTCAGTCACAACAGATGCACCCAAATAACACCCACAAATGATGTATTTAAACACCGTATCTCATTTGGTTTGATGTCCTCTGGGGGAACACAGGATTCATTATTTTCTCTTTTTTTACCCACCCTCGAGTCATCCTTGGTTCTCCTGACAGCAATTCCTAGGGGTTGGTCAGATGGAATCACTGTCCAGTGCAGAACTACACTGCAACTTACTGGTTTCACCCTTCTACCCAAAATAGAAATTTTAAGTATGTTCACTGTGATTCTGGAGTATGAGGTGTAGAATTCATCAAATGAAATGAACAGCTGCACATGATCCTTGCTGCACAGACACAGACTGAGGAATTTGGAAGCTGATGAGTGCTACTAGATATAGAAAGACCACCTGAAAACCCCATGGGTGCAAATTCTCAGCAACAGAGATGTGACCTAGAAATCCTTTTCACACATGGCTCCTAGTTCAGTGCATTGCACTGACCTATAATGGCAGCTTATAAAAAGCAACCCTTCTAACAGAGCAGTTTTTTAACTTGGTGCATGCCCAAACCTGATCCAAGCACATCCCATAGCGCTTTGGCTACCGAGTGTGGATTGCTATTAAACAGACTGCTGCCTACATTAGTCAGGAACATTGCTTACTAAGTGTGTTCAGACTTCTGGTTGTCTTGCACCCGCCTATTATCTGATCTTAAAAAGCTACCCGGCATTCCCCTGCCAGGGAATGCATTGCAGATGGCTACGTGTCAGAATTGCAACTCTCTGCAGATCGAGGGTTGGTCTGCAGCACATCATTCTCAGTTTGGGCAGTGAGAGAGGAGATGGAGAGAACAAAAAAAGCACCTAAACCACAGCCAGCTAAACGTGACTTCTATGCCAGTTCAATTTCCTTGGGACTTTTCCCAGCATTTTTACCCCAGCAGTTTGCAGGAGTGTTAGGATTCAAGATTTCTTTTTCTGGCCCAGGCATCCTAATAGTTCTTCAGCCTGGCTGCAAAACTACATAAACAAGGATGAAATTCTGGCCCATGCAAATCATGGCAAAACTCCCACTGATTTGAATGAAGCCAGGCTTTCACCCCCCACCTTCCAAAATGTACAAACCCAGATTTAAAATATATTTTATAAATAGATCACTAAAACTGTTCTTTCCAGCTTGGATAGAAGAAAAAACATCAAAAACTGCAGCCTTGTTGTTCTCATTAAACTTTCACTGAGGCTGGTTAATTGTGATGGAACAACAATTGTGATCCTGTGTTCTCATTGAGATTGTTATCAAAAATAGCAAAGTAGTTAAGTCAAAAGAGAGAGAAAGCTGTGAGGAAAGTCAGGCCCCAGCTCCTGGATCTTTCCTCCAAATGTTCTCAGAGTGCTTGTTTGTCTGCTTAACTGCAATTCATCTTTCCTTCTCCCCTGTCACTTATGGACTCCAGTCCTCAGTAGGATGCTAGATTCCTTGGCAAAGAGGTGCAGGCTGTGTCGGTACCATTCTTCATACTCCACTGATGATTAACTCATCTGCAAAATTCCTTCCAGATATTTTACTGCTTCCTTTGTGCTGCTCCAATACAGCAGTGTACCTCCACACAGTCTTAAAGATTTTTGTGTTGAGAAGGAAACCAGAAGAACTGCACAACAGTTCCAGGTGCACAACTGCACCTTTTCAGGGAGCCCATGCTAGTTCAGGAAATGCTCCTGACGGAACAACATGCTGTACCTTGCCTATTGATAAGCCGCAGCAAGCCATCCAGCAGGGAACTGCATGCTCCCACTTCCCAAGAAATGTGATCCCTCTAAGTCAACAAAGCAGGAAGGGCACCGATAATTTTCTCAGAACAGAGCAGACACTATTACATGTCTGGTAGTGAACTAGCAGAAGTTGTCACTGTGTCTTAGTTACCACAGTAAAGCACTTCACAAAGAGAGCTGTCTGAACTCTCCCCAAGTGTTTGTCAAGTCCAGAGCAGTGTCTCTCTGACCAGGTCACCTGTGGTCTGCAGAGAGGTGGTGGAGTTCAAGGGCTATGCTGTGGCTATTCTTTGTCCACCTTCTAAATCTAAAACTGTAAGAAAAGGCAAGTACTTCTGTAACAGAAATCAAAGCAGGATGGGATGTGGCAGAAGCAAGGACCAAAAGAAGGAATTTGTGCAGGAGTGCAGGGAAGAAGCACATTATACCACAACGAGAAACGAAAAGATCTCTCCACATTTTATCTCCAGAGACTTCTTCTATGCTGTGAAAACACTGGAAAAAAACACTGAGCTAAGCAGATTTCTTTCACCAAATGCACAAAACCCATGCTGTCTCAAGGCTCGCAGGGAAAGGCCGCCATTAGAGGGCAGCAGGTATCTAACACATGCATTGATGGATCCCTTTCTGATACAGATGTCCCAGACAGCAGAATCCACTGAACAAAACAAGAGAAGAGGTATTTAACACACACACACACACACACACACACACACACACACACACACACACACACACACACACACACAAAAAAAAAAACAGAAAAAAACACACACACACACACACACAAATAAAATCAGCCAAAACCAACCAACCAACCAAATGTCGTTAATCTTCTTAAAGAAACACAGCCAGGCACCTACCCACAGGCAGGACAGGCACATACGATCCTGTGCCAGGAATAAAAGTGTTGTAATGTCTCATCCTGAATGAGCCATCCACCATCCTACCCAGCTATTATCCTGGAGATATAAGAAAGAATTACATTTCTGGCAAACATCCTAACTTAACAGCTGAATGGAAGTCTGGAGTGAAATATTCATCCATGGGCTGTCCTCAGCCTCCAGCAATGAAAATAGGGGGAGGAGGGGGATAGCCCTGAACATGTGAGCTGGGCTACTTGTGACTGCAACAGTATTTGTCTTGCAAGGGGTACTAAAAGTTGACCCCACCAGATAGGTACAGTCTCCATTGTTTTATGTCACCTGGTCCTTAGATAAGTGGCCTGGCCACTGAAGTTGGGGTGTTCTCAGAGCACTGTACTAGCAGAGTGTCTCAAGAGCAAATAGCAGCATCTTCCAGGGGAGGAGAGGCAGGGCTCCTGCACTGGCTGAGCATGCTTGGGCAGGAAGCAGTGTTTCACGAGTAGCTCCTCTCCCACTGATCCAAAGGTGAAGGCTCTCAGGAACCTATACCGTATGAGGTGGAAATAAAACTGGACTGGCAAGCCAGCAGTCACTCAGGTCCCATCACTGAGAGCAGCTCACTCATCTGCTCACATTGCCAACACTGAGGCAGTGAGAGCTTAAGCCCAAGTCAGAGCCTTGAAGCACAACATGATGAGAGTCATTTCAAGTGAGAGACACACCCAGAGAGCTTCTCAGCCATGGGCTAACTCCAGCAGCTGACCATGCACTGTGCCAGGAACAAAATGTCTGCAGCCTCCTGGGGATTCCCTGTGCTGCTGCAGCACCACCCTGGGGAGCCGACTGCACTCCTGGGCCCTGGACACAGGACAGAGCAACTGCCTCCTCCATACCCCAAAATTATCCCAGCTTTGACAAAGGAAACTTCTCCCCTGGCCACAAAACAAAATGTGTGCTCTGTCTCAATGGCACTTTCTTTCTCTCCAGGCAGGTAAACTGAGACTACTATGGTCACTGTCACCCATGGGCTGGTGAAAACCTTGCATGGAGATCAAGACAGGCTCATGTCACTCACCCCTGGCAGTGGGGCTAACATGGCTGGTAGGGACTTGTCCCATGGATAGCAGTACCAGCCCTAAGCATCTCCTGTAGAGAAGGCAGGGCAAGGCTGTGGGGAGCTGGAGACCAGCCCTGCTGCCAGATTGTTTGAGGATGACATGAGGTCCCGGGCCATGAGGGAGCCCTAGATGATGAGGCAGGGACATCAGGGCTGGCAGTGCCCTCAGGGTCTGAGCGGATGGGAGCTCTGTAATTGCAGGGTCACCTCCCCAGCATACCATCAAACAGGCTTGGACAGAAGTCTCCTGCGGAGCTTGGCAAGCCCATGTCTGCTGTGCCCAGCCTGCACGAACAGGTAGTGACAGCCACAGAGCCTTCCTGTGGGCTGTCTAAGCCCCCTGCCCTCAGCCTGCCAGCAGCTATGCCTGACACGGACCTAATTTCCCATCTCAGTTTCTGCATGCCAGGTTTATGATGGCCACTTGCTTTTGTGTCAGCATTGTCCTTTAACTGAAATAGCTCCTCTTCCTCCTTAGCATTAACCTCCAGGATGTATTTATAGAGAGCAATCATATCCCTCTCTCTGCCTTCGTGGTGCTGGACTAAATGAGTCAAGCTCTTTTAGTCTACTTTTATAACCTCAGCTCTCCAACACCCTAATCCTCCTGCTGCCTTTCTTTGCACCTGTTCCAGTATGAATCAATCTTTTTGAACATGAATGACCATAACTGCCCTGCATTGTGCAGATGGCATGTCACATTGCTTTCTACCATGAAATTAGTATTCCCCTCTCTTGAGCACTGGTGCTTTGCATCAGGCAGCCCAAGACCTCTCCTGCCTCTTTCCTTATGGACGCAGGGTCATCTTCAATAATAAACCAAGCTCTGACAGGAACATAATGTGGTGGGGCAAAACACCAAAGAGTAACAGTGATATGAAGAAGCACACAATATAAAACCAGGAGCTCCACATTTTAATAACTAGAAAAATATTCTGGAGATGGAAAAAATCAAAACTCTCTTTCTGTGACACAATTTTACACTTAAAAAACCTATCAAGTTTAATACGGAGAAAAACATTGTGAAAAGGCTGTGTAGAAAAGGAGTGTCATGAAAACTGTTCACAGGCAGTTAGACTATCCTTACAACAGAGGAGTAAACCAAATAAAATATGTGCTAGAAAGAGCAAATGATGGCCACTGTCCCACATGACTTTTGTAGCATCTCTGAGTGACTGCTTTACTGTTCCTGTGTGGTTGTTGTGCTTCTTTACTTTCCACCATCCCTTTTAACACACATGACTATCCTAGTATTTCCATCTTTAATCCTTCTACACTCTGACTGGTGAAGAGACAGTTTTCTCTCTGTATGTGCAGGATTCTGAAAATCCATCACTTAGAACAGCTCCAAGGCTTTTCTGCACTCCAATCTTCTCTGGTGACCAGCTAGGGATCCCAGTCATGGCCCAGATACATCACACTGGAGCTCATATCAGTTCTGGCCACACAGCTCTGTTCCTTTCTGACCCCCCAAACACCAGATGCTTGCACTGGTAAAGGAGGATGACCGTTCCAGGTGCTTTCAGCTACTGTTTTTATATTATCCATTAGGATGGTTCAAAGGGCTGGAAAAGTCATGCAACATATGTATTCTGTTCTCCAGTGGTGCTGGGGAGCAGATGGGGAAGGAAACTTCTGCTCAGCTTCCTGGGGACCTCCTTACACCAGGAAATGGTCTTAGTGCCATCAAACACATTTAAGGGTAAAGTGAAACGCCACAAGTCTTCAGGCTCTTCAGTTGAATCATCAACCCGTGTTTCACTTCTCCTATTTGTGTTCCGTGCTAGATGCACGTTTACAGATGGTACAGATGCTTCACTTACAGAACGTTATCCCGGGTTGCTGGTGCTGACCTCCCGAGGGGACGCTGGTTCCCCTCATCCTGCCGTGTGGCCACCCATGCCCAACCCGCTCTGCTGCTGGGCACTAGGGGCCACTCTCACTGCTCCTGAGCGCAGCCGGCAGCTGTGTCTTGTCACTGCCCTTCCCTCCCGCCCCTGTCTGCTGCCCTGCTCACTGGAACTTAGCTGGGAACTGGAAGGGAAAGCTAGGAGGGAGGCAGAGACAACTGGCAGGGATGAGGAGCAGGGCTGGTACTGGCTGGGAGCGGGGAGGGGGGGAAAGAGAGGGGAGAAGGGGGGAGGAAGGAGATGAGCTGAGACTGGGAGAGGAGGAAGAAAAACATGCTGCTGCAAGTCCTTCCCCCATAGAGTCTGAAGAGAAGAGAGCTGATTGCTGAAAAAGAAGATTAGGAGTCCCTCCCTTGCCCGTGCCAGCCCATCCCTGCAAAAAGCTGCCACTTGGGTCCTGCCCTGGAACTTGTGACAGCACAGAGCTGGACCAGACCGTGGGAACAGAAGGACCTCCAGCTTGCTTGAATGTAGATGGGGCACACACTTCATACACCCAGGTTTCATCTTCCCCCAGATTCCAGCTGGAGATAGCACCTCTTAGGCCATGCATCACTCCACAGCTTCCTCAGAGAGGGAGGATCTGTAACAGAGATAAGGAGCAGAAGAGGAGGTGCCTGAGAAGGCAGAGAGCAAGTGAGGCCAAGATGGACCCTTGCCCCTGGAGAATCCCAGCAGACAATTCTAAGATGTTCTCCCCTTAATATAGCACCATCTGCCCAGTTATTTTCTCCTCTGGCTCGCACACAGGGATCTCCACATTACAATCAGTGTTTCTGGCATACTTGAGCTGGCTGCAAGCCAAGCAGGGTCAGGCAGGGAGCGATCACAGCAGGGGCACAGCAGCGAGCCCTTCAGCCCCGTCTCACAAAGGCAGCCAGTTCTCCAGGTCCCTGAACTGGTTTTTGCTGAAGGCCATGTTGCTCCCTCTTCCCTGCTTTGACCTGTACCGACTAGATCAGCCAACATGTGCTGCCTTGCAACAGTTTCAGAGCAGCCTGGTCCCTGAGGAGCCTGGCTTCATGTAGCAGGGGCCGGTATGCTCAGTAAAGAGCACACTTAGGCACTGCCCTGAGAAGCAGTTTGGCAGATCTCATGATTTTGTCACAAGTCACGTTATTCTGAATTTTTTCATCACACCTCAGAGACAAGGGTTTCATTCTTCAGCACAAGCCCCACCTTGCATAAGAAGCCAGTGAGAAGAATACCACTTTTGTAGTTTACTGCTTATTTATTTCTCTGAGCCTTGCTGTTTGGAAGGTAAATTCATTTTTCTGTGATTCAGGATGGTGCTAAAAGTAATGTTAAAAGACAACACATCTGTTCTCAGAGTGTGTGCTTGCCTACATCTTTTTCATCTTTTTTCTTTTTTTATCTACACAGGCTTTGTGATCTCTGATGCAGTACAAGGGCTTCACCTGTTTCTGTGTTTACCCTGCGTCTCACAAAGTTTGAGCTGCCCTGCAAATAATAATGACACCATTTATATGGCTGAGCAAAAGCCTTTTTTTTTTTTTTTACCTCAAATGGGTGTGACACAGGGATAGCCTGGGCAAAGTTTGTGAAACATTTTGTATTGCATGCTGATTGCTCCATCTTTTAGAGGAAGTTAAGGCTGCTGAGAAGAGAGGGAATTTGTCAGAGAAGATCCAGCAAGGACCAGTGACTCACCTGGCACAGTGGAGACCTGTGCTTTTCCTGCAAAGATAGCATGATGTCCATCTATGTACCCTGAAACCAAACCCACTGATAGATTTCCTTTCATATGAAGCAATCCTACAGTACAAATCAACTGACATCCTGGTGCCTTCCATGGCTGCACAAATGGTTGGTACAGCACAAGTGGGGCCCATTCACTAATCGCGAAGTAGCTCAGAGCAGACCTTGGATTACTGTGGCCTAAAGTAATATATCACTTTCCATAAAAAGAAAAGAACATTGTGCTCTGTTTCCCAACACTGTTTCACCCCAGCTCATCAGTTGCCCAGCAATCACTCCCCTCTACCAACACTTGCATAGCAGTTGGAGTGGCTTTTATTCCTGGAGAAGTTCTGCTGTGCTGAACCGAAGAAAAAGGAGCAGGGAGAAGCTGCTGAGTGCAAGGGGAGGAGTTTTTTGACAAGAGAAAAAACCTCCAACAAACCAGTACTAGGGGAGTTTCCAGGTTAACAGAAGTCTAAAGGCCACCCTGTCCATTTCAGAGGCTCCAAAGTGCTTTGCTGCAACTGGGAGAGGGAGAATATCTGATGAAGGGAGAAGACTCCTCTCTCCTCATACTAATTTCATCTCTTACTGGACACTCAAAGGTGCTGCTGTGTTTCAGTTACAGTAGCCTTTTAAACCACCTGTGTTATGTTCTTGTGTTGTGAAACCTGTTATTTCACAAACTGGCTGAAGTTTTCAGTCATTTTGCAAAATGCCAGGAGATAATAGGAACACACATGAAATCCTCACCCTCTGGCTATTACTAGCTCCCTAACTCAAAGAGAGTGCAAAACTGTTCCTATGTTCATTTCTACAACCAGGCAATCTTTGGTAATTACTTTTAAAGCCAGCCAGCAACACCCATCCCCTGACAAAGCTAACTAGTATTTTCACAACTGACCACGGTAACATCAGCCATTACGTTTCAGTCTTGCCTATGACATCTGCCTTTGACTCCCAGTGTTCTGGCCCACTCCATCATCCAAGCCTCCCTCAAATGAACATTGAACAACTGTATGAGTCAATAAAAGTTTCTTTCCATTAACCAAAGGAAAACTGAAGAAATGGACACAGAGAGTCCATTTCAAGTGGCACAAGCACAAGGAACTGTATGCTGTGAGAAATACATCAGTTCCCAGATCCAGGATGGCAACACCGCTGTCTCAGTACACGTTCTGCAGAGGAGGGTCAGGGTCATATGCTGAATGTCAACCAACAGAGAAACACCATTAGGAAAAAGGAAAACAACATGTTGGATGCATAAAAAGGAGAAAAACCTATGAGATAAGCAAAGTAATACTTCCACCCAGGACTATCCAGGCTGGAACTGGACTGCTCTCTGGTTTTGGAGACAACAGTTCAACCTCAACACCAACCAACTGGAAAGAGCCCAGAAGAGAGGCTTGAGATAGACAAGAGGTCTAGAAAACATGATCAGCGATGAAGGACCAGAAGAATTGTCTGTCTGAGAATATCATGGTCAATACAAAGCTGATACAAGCACAGTTGCCTACAGATTAATCTCTTTCTGATGGCTGTAGTGCACCAGGATGTTCAGGATGCCAGCTTCAGCACAAGCAGTGTGATGGCAATGCCAAGTAGCTTGCAAATGATTCCAGTTTTCCATGACTTGACATGGTGATAGAGAGGTAAAGCAATGATGTAAATTGTCTGCAATTCCTGTCCTCAAAAGACTAAACTTTCGGTAATTTCATTATAAAACATGTTGCAAAGTTAAAAACAAACAAACAAAAAAACAACTCTGCAGCCATTCCATGTAATTATTTTAAAGGATGAGTAACTCTCATGTGAAACTATTTTTAAAAATTATTCTAAGCAACTGGGTCATGTTGTCACAATACCTGAACAGCGTGCAATCTCAGAGATAACCAAGGGCTGCTTACTTCTTTTGCAAAAGAACAGAAGGCTCCCAGTGATGGTTTACATGATTTAACCACAGAAACTGCAGAAGTCTTTGCTGAATCAGGATCTAAAATGAAATCTTGTATGTTCAAGCCCACAGCCCTCTCTGTGCACTCCCCACCTTTCATGCTGCTTTTGTTCCTGGTCACCCATTAGTACAATTAACTATACATTGGCCAACAGAAAACTATCTGAATCCTATGGGAAGTAACACCACTTATTCCTCCAAAATAGGGCTAAACCTAGTTACTTTTGATCTTGTAATGAATTCAGATTCAAAATCTGGATTGATGGCTGAAATATCTTCCTAATCCAGCTCCTGCGAGGCTGAAGTCACCTCCCACCCTGTACAGTCTGCATCAGATCAGGGAAAGGCTTTCCTCTCTGCTGTCCTGTACACAGAAACAGAGCACAGAAATATCAAGAAATATCAAGAAAACATATCTGGCTATCACAGTCCTTCTTGTACAGGGCAGAAAAGGCCTGAGTGCTTTCTGTTCAAATCCTTGTTTGGCTCAAGGTCTATGTGTACACAACTTACATTTCCTCTCCTCCCTGCGCTCACCCGAGCATGTATTTCCTTGGAAGGGGGTTGCCTGGAACTCCTTGTGGTTGTTTTCTACCTACCACAAGCAGCCTCTCCTATACGTAAAAAGATATGACTGGAGTCAGACTTTTCCTAGCAACTCTCCTCTGGTGCCAGTTGGACATTTACACAGCTGCTGGCTGCCTGGTGGCACCCAGCTTGGATGCCTGAGGTGACAGGGACACGTGTAGCTGCAGCAGAACAGGGCAGGAAGGGCTGCAAAACACTGTTTGGCCAGTCAGATGAATGCCCTGGCAGCAGTGCTGGGCTGTACTGGCAGGTGGGCCTGTTCTGGGGAGGATGAAGTTAACTCGGCTCCCTCGGCACAGCCTGAAGGGTAGATTGATTGCAGTGCAAACACATCCCAAATTTCTAAGCCTGCCGGTCAGCCTCAGGACTCGGCACTGATGCATCCCCAGAGAAATCTGAAAAAATAACTGATTCCATAAAAGTAGCCTATCAGCACTAGCTTCTCAAAGGCTATTTCCTCCAGTTTATGCTGACAGATGCAGACTCTTCTCCCTCAGCTATCACAACAGTCTCGTGCCATCAGGACCCTCAGTTGCCAAGGTGCGGATTTACAACACTGGCTTTTGCATAGTGTAATACTGAGCCTCAGGGATCAAGGGTTATGACATTTTTATGGCCTCTCTTCTCCCCCCTCATATGAATATGAAGCAAACATAAGGAAAAACATCTGGTTTCACTTTTCTTTTCTCCACCACTGTTCCCATCTGACAAAACTTTAAAAATCTGCCAGTGTTCCAGCAGGCCGTGTGTGCCAGCAGCCTGCAAGAAGTCAAGGCATTTTTGGTGTCATCACAAGCAAAAGTACAGTGGTCTAGAAGGACCGGCTCCATCCTTGCTAGAAGGCAAGACTACACAGATCTCACTCACTGATGGATGTATTAGCAGCCCTCCTCCATTGCTAGAGCAGACTGAAGGGTTGCTAAAAGAGTGTCCCTCCATCTTGATCTCGTTACAGGCTGCATCTCTAGGGGGAAACGGGGGCCACTGTGGGGAACACTGCAAGACAAGACAAACTCTGCTGTGGGCAGGGAAAATGAGCTGCAAGGAGAAGTCCTGCCTCACCTCAGGGTCTTTAGAGGGATTCTTCTGGGGTGACGAAACAAACTTGCTCTATTTCTGAACAGTGGTATGCAGAGGAAGGCTTGTGCTTGTCTCTGTGGTCAGGGCTAGTCTGCAACAGAAAAGACAGATGAGATTTGTGAACTTCTCCGACTACCTACACAGCTCCCAGGTCCAGGTTGGACCCACAGTGACAGTCAGGAGGAGACGCACAAAAGACTACAAACTCTGAGGCCAGGCTGGCAATGGTGGCAAAGTGCCTTTTTCCACAGCTGGAGACCATGCAACACAGCATAATTGGTTCCCTCACATTATCTTATTTATCCAAGGAAAGACAAAATTAAAATATGTATTTCCAGGAATCTGAAAGCATTTCTCCCTTATCTATAGGAGAGGAAGGCATGTATATAACAGCTAGAGTACCAGCTCTGGAAGACCTCCAGAAGACCTCATCTTCATACCCCCAGAGGAAACCAGGTGGATTGTTTGGACACATCTCAGAAAAGAGGGACAATTGCTGAATGCTGGTGCTGGGGATGTGCTGTTGACTACTACAGGCTGCCATGGAGGCCATGAGATGTGAAGGTGTTCCACAGGGATGAAGTCTCACGACTGTGTGGTGATCAGGATCATATGTTTGGCATTAGAAACAAATCCTAACAGTGAAGCACCCAAATAACAACATTGCCTCCAAGAAAGGTCTCCGAGGGACAGGAACCAGAAGTGCTCATGGCAAAGGATATTGAACATGAAGACATGCAAAGAAAATGTTCTGTGCTGTGAGCTCCAAGAGAAGACCCAGGGTATTGTTTTCCAGTTTCTTTCTTTCTTTTTGACTGCCCTTCTTGACCATGCCAATAAAAAAAAACTACCACTCCCTCCTCTTATTCTTTTTCTTTGTTTACTTAACTTTTTTTCCTCGTAGCAACTGCATAAAGCTGAAGCCATCTGATATTTCCAAGTAACCAAGACCATTATTCACTGAAGGCACTGGCCTGGATCCTAATTGCTGCTGGTTTCATACTCAACACAAGCGTTGCAAACAGCTGTAAATATCACTGTACATTACTCCACTCATGTCAAGCTGACCCTAATTCTTACAATTCCCCTGAGATACAAATAAAAGTGCTGCCAGAGAAAATAGGTGTGCTAGGTGTACTTTTCAAGGACAAAGATCAGCAGGAGAGGAAACAAGGTAGAAATACAGTTTTACACCCTTTTCCAAGGCATGTAAAGGGGAAGAAAGTGAAAGGAATCAGTGGGGACCAGTATCAGCAAGCTATGTGATGGAATGAAGAGACCTTACATCTGAGTGAAATTAGGAGAACAAGGGCTTTCTGGATCACATCCCAGCACCCAGAGAATGTTTGAGGAGGAGGCTGCAGCATCCTCTTCCCACGTTACTCTTCCAAATCTTTGTTCCAGGCATGCTGCTATTCTGGCATTACTTAATTTCATCATCCTATTTCCCTCTCTCCACACAAAAAAGCCTGTGTTTCATGTGAACCCTTGCTTAAGGTTAAAGAGCATCATAACTGCCAGGTAGCAACGTTGCATTATACAGGTGGCAAAGTCAGGGTAAAATCCCTGGCAAGGAAGAGAAGTATCTGCTTTGCACCTCTCCTTGTCAGAGTCAAGGAAAGGACAAAAAGACAGGGCAGCAAGGCATGTACTTTGGGTACTTTTATACCATTTTGTACTTAGAGTACTTTTGGTTTCAGTCTACTTCACTATTATAACCAGAGGAACACAGAGAAAAGAAAAAAAATCACGGTGTGACAACCTATTTCACCCTCCACACACCCCCCAACGCCCCCCACACACACACACAGAGTCACTAAAATATCTTTGGGGTTTCTTTTCAAAATACATTCCAAGTCAGAGATGGAGGGTAGGAAAGATGTCCAATTTCTCATGAGCTTCACAGAAAGTTGGGCACTTACAACACTCCCTCAACTTTTATTGCCCCTATTCTTAAAATCCTGCCCATCCCCTGTGCAATTTTACGCTGCCCTTCTGCTCTCCTTTCCCATCTATCACATGGTATCTCCCTTTTCCGCTCACTTCCTCCTCTTCTCTGATTCACTCAGGCATTCCAGCTTCCCTTGCTCATCCTAAAGTTTGCTAGAACATCAACATTCCTCTGATGCCTTCAGCCCCTCATCCCACATGGCTGCCTGCACCCTGCCAAGGGGCTCCTGTCCTGACAGCAGGGCTGCAGGAGCCTAAATCCACTGCTTCTCATGGCCACCACAAAGAAAAGCAGAAACTGCGGCAAAAGATTTCAGCCTAACTGGGGGAGGTGAAGAAGGCACAGTGTGAAAGTCCACTGCTACATACCGGGAGATGGAAATCAGTACAGCTGGTACTGTGTGTTCAGCTCTCAGCCAAAGTCCTTTCTCTCAAGGTTGTGCTGACAGGCTACAAAAGCAACGCCTGAAAGCACAGCATGAAAGCGAGCAATGGGGAACTTTCCCAGCAGAAAGAATATGTGAAGAGGATGGTTTAACATGTTTGTTTAGATGTCAAACCCTTAGCAGGGACTTGTCAGGAGGGACAATGAAAGGTATAAATCCAATGCACACCTCTTGCTTCTTGAGGCACGTGTATTTCTCCCAATCTTTCCACATAAATGCTCTCTTTAAGACTCAGTCTTTTCATAGTGATGTTTCAGAAGGATGTTTCAGAGCTCCCTTCCATCTCTTCCAAGACAGGAGATATGCTATAAATGAAGACATGTGGCAAGAAAATTTTTACCAGGAACAAATATTTGCCATTGTTCTGGATGGCTGCTATGCCACACTACATTCTTCCTGGCACCCTAGAGTGGATAAATATTTTCAGAAAAGTAAGTAGATTTCTAGCGTCACAAACAGCTGACAAACACTTCAAGCCACTGAATCCTGGGTCTTCATTTCTTCTTGTCAAGTCAGAAGCCCTACCTTAGGTAGGACTATGCACACAGCTGGCTTCTCATATGTGCTGGCAAGATAGAAGAGCTAGAGAGTCAGGTAAGTAATACTAGTTTTTAGAAGGTTGTGAACACCCAGTGCTATGAAACCTGCATTAAGGGCCATAGATATATACCTTGTGCTAACTATCCACCTCTTAAAGCCTCTCAAGACTTCCACTGCCATTTCATTTAATCTCTTGCTCAAGTGCCACGTCTACCTGGCAAACGAATTCTCTCTATTCCCTTATGCCAAGTTTCACTCCAGCATGTCAAAACCATTGCCCTACACTGCAGCATTCCTTTCCAAGTGAACTATTCCCCCCCTCCCTCCCACGGGTCCTGCTGATGGCAGCTCAAAATTGTATAACTGCACACTCCCTCCTTGATAATAGCAAGAACCAGGATTTCCTGGTATGCCAGAAATGGTTTTGCCACTCCTGCCTGTGTGAAAGGGGTTGGACAGGAGTCAAAGCAGCCATCGTGTGTTACAGCTCTGGGTCGTGTCTGTGCACCTTGACATCCAGCCAGGCTATAATAAGAGAGACCTGCAGGGAGCAACATATGTCAAAGTTGGTAATTTTCCTTCCTGCCTTCACTCCTTGAAACCGCCTCAACTGGATCAACGCCTGCCCAGTTCCTTCTTTGGGTAGCCAACGAAGCATGCACACTGCAGAAGGAGCTGCCAGCTCCACTGGAAAATGTACAGATGAAAAGATCACCTGTGAGAGCGCAGCCTTGGCATGAGCTGTTCTGCACGTCTGCAGCTTGACAATGCTGCTGCGGCTTTGGGAGGCCACAGCAGCCAACCGCAGCACCGACCCGACACTAGCAGTCCACAGCCAGAGGTGCCTCTGAAAACATGCTCCCTGAAGCAGGGAAACCTTGGAGAAGCCTCTCAAACCTCCCGTCATTTTTAAGCTGAGCTGTGCTAATAATCCTTTCCCTTTTCATCCCCCAGCAATTTTCAGCTTCCCCGGACAGCCAGTGTCAGTCCACATCTGGAAAGGGCGAATCAGGACCATTTGCAGCTGGATTGGAGCCAGACGCAGGAAAGATTTGAAAGTTTCCTTGCACTGTCTTCCCTCAGACTTCCTTAGCCCTGCACAAACACCAAGACCACAGGTGACTTCAGGTGGTGCCTATTCATGTCCCCTGCTATGCCAGGCTTTCAGCTGAGATGCAGCCCTGGCACTGGGCAGCTGGGCTTGGAGAACTAATGGTGCTATTGTCTGTGGGGACCCACAAATTTGGCCTTCCAAGGAGAATTATCAAAACTTGCACAAAAGACCCCCAGTCTCTTGAGGTTTGCAGGGATTTTGATGGCTTGTAAAGCATCCAGGTTGTTAAATGCTTCTATGGACATAATTCAAATTGTTTGAGCATTGTTTGACTCTGCCCCATGCCTCATCAGGAACAAGCTAGCTTCAGATTTTCTCCTAAGAAAACCAGTAAATTCACCTGACCGGCGGTCTTTGAACTCCCAGAGGTGCCAAAGCAGATCTGCTTTGTCCGCCCTCTTTCTTTCTGCCTCACTTTCCCCCAGCTACTTTACAAATGCCTGTGCCCCACTTCCTGCTTTCTAAGCCCCTGCTAAAATAAAGGATTTGAAGGCAGTTTATTTCTGTGATGTTTGTTAGTTTCAAGGGAAAAGGGAGCATCAGTGTCGTTATCACATTATCAGTTCGCCAAGTTTTCTGCATTGAGCACAGGCAGGCTGGCAGCACTGCTTGACACTGGGGCGCTCCTTTGACAGAAGCAGGAAAGACTATGTGCTCATACAAACTAATTCAGCTGATTTATTTTAATTCCATAATAAGGCATGCACGGAGTGAACAGAGAAGTACAAACCCACTGAGATCTAGAAGGGACTTTATGTGTCCCTTGATGCCTCTGCCTGCTTCTCAGTTGTCTCTGTGATTCAGAAAAACCTGTTTAATCAGGCTCAGCTCCTGCCATCTGTTAAGTGAGACGCTATAGGAATCATGTATGAATTTCATCTGACATGAAATGCATGTCAGAATACTCTTTGATTTATAGTACTTTGTGCAACATGTCCCGTTGCCATCACTCACATCGATCAGTGTGAGGTTTTAAGGCTCCTTTTCTCTTTGGTGCATAATGATTCACTGTGGTGGATGAGCAGGCCACACTGACCGACTGCATCCCCCCAGCTCTGGGATTATCGGGACATGTTTAGGATTAGAGAAAGCACTCCTCTAGAAACCTCCTTCTCTTCTGCCTCTGCTAGTACCTTGTTTAAGAAAGGTTGTGTATGCTCTCTTGAAGATGGCCCGTCAAGTTGCACCTCAGTGTAGTGGGAGCAGAGGTGATTAATTGTCAGGGTAGTTTAGCCCACCTCTCACAAAATTCCTGGCTAAGCAGTACCTACCATTTTGGAGGAACATCTGCAGTGGCGGGAGGGGATGCATACCCTGCTCTGCTTGGGAAACACCTTGCCATGTGTTTCAGTGTGTCACCCAGGCTACTGCTGCTGGAATACCTGACCTAGTTTTACAGGGATGGATAGAGTCACACACAAACATCAATGTCTGGAAAGTGACTCAGAGTCAGGGACAGACCTTAATGGCATTTTTAAAAAAATAAAAGAAGAAGACAATAAAGGAGAAGAAGCTGACGTCAAAGTGAGCAAGAGAGAACCCAGAAACTGATGGATTTCATGCTCAGTTGATTTTTGCAATTAATTACATAGAAGGAGCTGTGACACTGTGTGTACCAAACTGCTCCCCGCACACAGCTGGAAACTCATCAGTTAGTGAGGCCACTGGAATCAGACGTTGAAGAGGATCCAGTTGCACCATATATTGCCAGACCTTGCTCAAGCTCCCCAGGTGATGTCTGGATTTGGTTTCTGCGGTACCACGCCATGTGTCCAAATTCATCAGGACAGGCGTGTTTGTGCCTGCTATCAGCCTGCTGGGTTTGCCTCCCCGTGGGGGAAGCAGGGAGGAAGCAGAGAAATTGTCGGGTTTGCATTTCACAACCGCCTGCATAATCCAGGTTGCCGCGCACATCCCGTGGCTCAGCCTTTCAGGCCCAGTGTGATGGGAAGCGGGAGGGAGTGTTTACACAGCCTGCTGGCCGCTCTGCAGTCACTATAGCAACTCCAAGGGTCAGTTTATAGTAAGAGAGGAAGTTCACTTTTGGGGAGTTCAGATTTCCAACACCAGCATCAAGTATGGCTGAAAAACAAAAGGCTAGGCAGTGGGAGGAAACACATTTAAAGGAGCTTCCTATGTGCAAAACCACCCAAGCTTTCTCAGTCACCAGGAGATGCTGCATTCCTTTCCTCTTGGTCAAAGGCATGCTGCCATCCGACTGATGCCTGTGCCAGAGGGGTACCTCCCCTCTCCGGCAGATGCCTGTGTACATTTTAGAGCAGGGCAGCTGTAGATGAGTGCAACGTGGTGTTCTGCTTTCAGAAATACTGCTCTGCTGGCAGTCCCAAGTTGAGAGCCACAAGACCAGTGATCAGAGTGAAATTGCTGCATGCTCTGGCTGTGCAAAGGCTGTTTGTAGACTTTCACAAGATCTCCCCTGTCAGAAAGAAATAACAGACACCGTTCTTCCTGGTCTGGAGGTAAACTAGCAAACATCCGTGCATTCAGACTTGGGATTTTTGAGTTTACCTTGCTGAGACAGTCTGCATCTGTGCTGCCAGTGGTACCCTGCTTGAATCTGAAATAAATGACAAACGTCTCTGAGGTAATGACTAGGGAAACACCCTCTTTCCAAACACCTCCATCTTCCCCAGACAGCTCTTCTCAACATATATGGCTCCTTGCTCTGTTGTATCTCGCAGAATCACAGAATCGCAGAATCACAGAATCAGTAAGGTTGGAAAAGACCTTAAAGATCATCGACTCCAACCTATCACCTATTACCTAACCTAGCCACACCGGTTACCTAACCTGTTGCCATCTCACTACCAAAATGTCCTGAATACTGGCCAAAAGCTAAAAGAGCATCTGTCAGCCATCACAGAATCACAGAAACACAGAATACNATCACAGAATCACAGAATACTACGAGTTGGAAGGGACCCACAAGGATCATTTAGTCCAACTCACCATCGAACGCCCGTACAGAGACCGAACGCACACCCCAGAGTGGTGAACATAAACCTAGTTCCCTCACAGGCTCACAGGCCACTCTGAGCCAGGAGGGACCCACAGGACCATCCAGCCCTACACGCCCCAGCTAGACCATGTCACAAAGCTCCTCATCCAGTCTTCTCTTAAACACCTCCAGGGACGCTGACTCCACCACCTCCCTGGGCAGTCCATTCCAATGAGTGATCACTCTCTCTGTGAAAAACCTCTTCTTAACATTCAGTCTAAACATCCTTCTAACAGTGGGACAGTGTCAGAATGCCATCACCCTGGGGAATTTTGTTTTCTCAGGGAAAGAGGTAATAAACACAGCATCTATTCAGCCACAAGGGAAAACAACCCACAGCCTGAAGTCATTCTCTCCCCAGCAGTTCTCATCACTGGATCTAAAGCAGCAGAAGAGAAAGAGCTCATTGCAGCATGGGAGACAGGGGACTACTGGAAAAGAAGGTCCACCCTAGCTGAACAAGTCCAACACTAAATGGGAGAGCAGGCAGCAAACGTGTCAGGCTCCCCAACTGAGCTCATCGCTGTGCATCACATTCCAGGGTTTCAGAGCAGGGTTTCAGTTTACCTACCTTTCATGCTACACCTGTGTGGTGGATATAAGGTTATAAAGGGATCCCTGCACTGGGCAGCTGCTGGAAAAGGGCCCTGAGCAGTCCTGTGCTTGGTCAAGGACACTGAGGACACTGGCCTTGGCTGCAGTGGAGAATGTAGAGAGAAGGAAGCCCAGTGAATCCCAGGAAGGTGCGTAGAGAGAAGGAAGCCCAGTGAATCCCAGGGAGGTGCATTGACTGCAGAGTGTCAGGGCCGTGTATCCCAAGGCCTGTTTTCCCTTTGAAAATACTAAGTAACTTTCCAATAAAACACTTCTTCTGCCTTTGAAGATCTGTCCACCAGTGCTTGGCTGCTGGCTGGCTGTGAAGTAAGCAAGGCAATGACTGACATGTTGTGCTGGAGCCTGCTGTGCAGGTAGAGCTTGGGGGAGCTAACACAGGTGTTTCCCAAACAATCGAGTTCGACAAAGAGGCAGCAAGCCATTGCCCAGGGGAAAAGAAAGGGATAAAGAGATTATATAGGTATGAAAGACTGTGAGGGTCTGTGCGTAGGAAGATTGAGAATTTTGATACATTATGCCAGAGAAAATAGGCACAAAGACACAGAGTCATGGACAAACACGCATTTCAAGGAGGGAAGAGGGAAGAGTTACACCATGAGGCACTGTACAGCACAAAGAAGGACCCATGGCTGAGACCTCTGAAAACAAAGTGATAAAAACGAGAGGGAAGATGATGAAAACAAGTGTGGGCGCTGCAGGAGAGGAGGCAGTGAAGGCTACAGAGATGACAAAGGTGCCTGTGTCAGGTAAAGGAATTCAACTGGCTATACAAAGATGTCAGATCTACACAAGAAACAGATGTACTGAAGGCATGAAACATCTCATCCCCAAACAGATGTCAGATACATCACACATCTACTTCTTTCTAAAAAAGGGGAGCTATGGCAATGGTACCAGAAGAAGACATCCACCCTCTGCAGGTCAGATTTTAGTGAAAGAACCCTTTATGTCTAATAATCCTCTGTGCTTGGGTGGCAAGTGGGAGGGCAGAGTTTTGGGATGAAGGCTGTGTGTGTATGTGTTTGAGGGTGATCTCCTGGGAGATTTTCCCCAGGCCTGGGTGTTACCCAAGGAAACATGAGTAGGCTTCAGTGCTGCTTCACTGCTGAACTCCTCATTAGGGAGAACTTTCCCAAGGAAACTCCACAAGTGGGTTTCACTTTTGCTGGCAACACCCATCTCACACGTTTAATCTCACAGACTTTAAGTAGGGGATGCATGTAGGGCCAACAAGCAGCACTATGTCCAGGAGCAATGACCGAACCTGACAAACTGCAAGAGCTGGTGGAACAGCCTGTGGGCTGGCATGGACCCTCACTCTGCTAGCGGCTATGGCACAGCAGGGATGCCCACAGGATCAGGCACTGACTCTGTGTGGCCATGGCAAGTGGGCTTTGGTGTCTCTCAAACAGGCTGCAGTTCAGACCCTGGCTTGGTAAGCCCTTCTGTCATTGTCCTCTCCTTCCTGCTCTGCGTGTGGATGAGTCACAGCAGCTCCTGGTGTCTCAGGGTCACCCAAGTCCCACACAGCCCGCTGCTAGCCCTAGTTACAGGATAGACCTGCTTGATCTCCTTACAATGATTAACAACAGCCCTTCAGATGGTTTAATGTCATAAGGAGTCTTCCTACAGGCTCAGCTCACATCCTAGAACAATGAGATGTGCTTCCCACTTCTTTTTCTGTGTCATTAAGCAAAGATGGGTCAGCCCTCTGCCCTGGACTCCATCTGCAACACCTCCAGCTCCATGCATTTGCCTCACCACACAGCCCACACACAGTGCCCAGAGATGCTGCAATATCAGCCCCAACAGGCCACATAGTATGGCAAAAGCAGGTGACTTAGACACCAGCAATGCACACACTGATGGCTCAAAACCTTGGCATGGCTCTTTGGAAATATTTCTTGTGGGCAGGGGTGACAGGGAGGTAGAGGAAGTGTTATCAGCACTCTTCTATTCATACTACCTATACGAAGAAAAATACCCCAAAATAATGTGGCTGGGATTGGCAGCAGTTGTGAGGCACTTGCCATAGAGGCAGAGATCTTTGTGAAGCCCCAAGGTGGGCAGGAATTTAATCCACCTCCCCAGACACTGCATAAAGGTGTAAAAATGTGAGCTTTGGTATTGGCTCACTGTCTGGATAGAAGCTTATGTAACAACACAGTAAATACCATTTGCAGGTATTTGCAGATTTATTGGTCAGATAAGTGGTAAGGATGGTATGAAAAAGGCCTGCTTAGAAACAAGAAAACTTAAAAAGAGGTGTCTTCATCTTTGTTGCTACCACTGCTTTGTATGGAAATAATGCCTATGTTAGCTAGACCGTAAGTGGTCATCACAAACGGTAAAAATAATTAGGGAGGAAATAAGGAAGAAGGTTATTTAACATTCTAAATGTTTCCATATCCTCACCTTTGCTTGGATATTGTCACCTGCATCCACCTCAAGGAAAGTTTATTGGAAGAGAAAGAAGAGATTATAGAGAAAAAGGACAAAAATTGTATGGAAACAGTCAAGTGGAAAAGTCTTGTAGCCCATAGACTCCTCTGACTTGTTAGATAAGTTTAATCCCTCTCATGACTGGAGGAAGCCAAAATCTCCAGTTCCACAGAAAAGGCTGAAGACATATTTTTTTGCCTACTCTCATCACTTCTGCACTAGAGACAACCTCACTATCTTAAACTGATTTTCTCACTCTGCAGGGATAACCCAAACCAGGTCACACTGCTTCCCACCATCTTCAAATCACAGGGTGACAAAAAAAGCCACTTCATTTTTCCCACATCACGTGCCCCTTCACTCTCCACTGAAGACAAAAGCCAGAGTGGGGACGGTTATTTCTGTTTTCTGTGAGATGCTGCTCTCTGAGTGGACAAGGAAGCCAACTTTTCACAAACATCTCAGGGTACCCAGTCTGAGCCAGCTTTCAGAAAGGGGACTGGGCATCAGCAACACACCTGAATGAGAGGTCAGACCTCCTGACTGGCTGGGAGGCCAGTTTCCAGGATCTTGGTGGGAGCTGACATAGATGAATCCTTATGAAAGTGCAGCATCCTAGTTCATTCAGCTTACTCTAAAAGGCAAAGCCTAAAAATTAGTCACATTTGAGACTCCAAATTGGAGATAGGGAGAGTTGTGGTTTAGCATCTTTGATGCAGGAGTCCAGGCAACACTTCTTTGTGATGATGAGGATTTGTACTTTGGTTTTTTGCTTAACACACTGCCAGGAGAAATGGAGTCATGGACTAGGACAAAGATTTACCTGTATTGCAGCATCATCTACACTAATAACTATAATTCCTGCTTATTTTTGTCTTCTATTGAAAAAATGCCCTGCATAAAGAACAGTTTCCTTATGCAATATGTCAAACAGCTGCTACACTTTCAAAATGCACTTCTCTGCCTCTAGCCAAATCCTCTGGGAGGGGATTTCTTGTTCATATTTCATATCACACTGGGAGCTTTAACTAGTGCCTGGTTCCTCCTGCACCTTGAAGTAGCCACATTTTCACCAAGGTGAATAGCTGCCAGGTGCATCCCTGGCACATCTCATGGCTGAAGCACTCCAGAGCAGAGGAGATGCTTTAATTTTTGCTTCTTTTTGCAGCTTTTCTATGACTATTCTCTCTACACTTGGCTTAGCTTGGCTCCCAAATACCTGGGAACACTTCTGTTCCTATTTCGGGACACTTCTACTTTCTCAGTCTCATCTGATGGTACTCTGTTAGTGTATTGAGGTCTCCCGCTCTCTACAAGAAAGAGATTTAAAGATCATAAGATGTTCCTGTGGAAACTGGACCACTTTTCAAGCAAGAAAGGAGGCCAACATTCATAAAAAGCAGGAAAGCCCTTACTGAAAGAGAAAAATCCACTATATTTTTGTTCATTCTTTTTGAAGGTATCCATGTAACAGCACTCAGCAACTGTTAAATGGGATAACCGCCTCCTATCATCATGTCGCTAATTCAAATGCTAATGGCTCGCAGTGCATGATACCTTATTCAGCCATCCGGCACCCCAGGTGTGCTTTGCACAAGGAGGATGCTGAAGGGATTAAACTCACTTCTGGGATTCTAGAAACATTGGAAAGAAATGCTTCAGGATGAATTTGGAGAGGAGATGATGTCCAAGACAGTACATTTGTTTTGTGGCAAGGTTTTTGTAGTGGGGCAGCTACAGGGGTGGTTTCTGTGAGAAGCTGATAGAAGCTTCCCCCATGATCGATGGAGCCAATGCCAGCTGGCTCCAAGATGGACTTGCCACCATGGTGGTAGTACCTCTGAGGTAATGTGTTTAAGAAGAAGAAAAAGTTTTCACACAAGAGCAACTGCAGTCAAGACAGGGATGAGAATAGGTGGGAGGAACAGCCCTGAAGACACCAAGGCCAGTGAATAAGGAGGGGGAGCAGGTCCTCCAGCTGCTCTAGCAGAGAATCCCCTGCAACTTGTGGTGAAGACCAGGAGAACAGGCTGTCCCACTGAAGTCCATGGAGGTCCACAGTGGAGCATATATTCACAGTGGAGAACCCTACACAAGGGGAGGTGGATGCCTAAAGGAGACTGCGACCCCATGGTAACCCTGCACCAGAACAGGCTCCTGGCAGGACCTATGGACCCACGGAGAGAGGAGACCATGCTGGAGCAGGTTTGCTGGCAGGACTTGTGATCCCGTGGGGGACCCACTTTGGAACAGCTCGTTCCTGAAGGACTGAGCTCTGTGAAGAGGATCCATGCTGAGGAAGTTCATGAAGAACTGCAGTCTGTGGGAAGGACCCACATTGCAGAAATTAATGGAGGGCCATCTCCCATGGGAGGGACCCCTGGCTGGAGAAGGGGAAGAGTGTGGGGAGTCCTCTCTCTGAGGAGAAAGGGATAGCAGATATAACGTGATGAACTGCCCCAATTTCTATCCCTCTGCACCACTGTGGGGAGGAAGGAGATAATTCAGGAGTGAAGCTGAGCCCAGGAAAAGGAGAGAGGTGGGGAGAAGGTGTTTTCAAGATTTGGTTTTATTTCTTATTATCCTGCTCTGATTTGATTGACAATAAATTAAACTAATTTCCCCAAGTCAAGTGTGGTTTGCCCATGACTGTAACTGGTAAGTGATCTCTCCCTGCCCTTATCTTGACCCACAAACCTCTCTTTACATTTTCTCTCCCCTGTCCAGCTGAGGAGGGGAGTGATAGAGCAGCTTTGATGGGGACCTGGCATTAAGCCAGAGTCAACCCACCGTAGACAGGAAAACTAGGCAGGGAGGAGGCCTGCAGGAAGGATCTGCATGTTTTGATGCCTCAGAGGATCTCCATCCCAACTCTGAAAGACTCTGTGCCAGCCAATTCAACCAGGGCTCAGTTTGATCTCAAATAACTACTAATTGTATGGCAGTAGTGCTCAGCAACCATAAGCAAAGGTTATCATTTCACTGTCGTAGTTAAACCACTATCCCAGCAGTGCAATATTGCTTACCTACAGAGAAACAGAGGCACCGCTTCCTAAGGGCTGGGTCACTATAACAACTCTGCTTCTGGCCAGGTGACACCAGGCTCAGTGACACTCTAGCCAAGCAACACAAAGTGCTGAGATGTGGGGCCAACCCACTAGTGCTCCTTGCCTCTGTGGCAGGAAGGAGACTGCAGAAAGCAGCAGCAGAACCTTCAAAAACAACACGACTTTGGCAGAGCAGAGCTTGCATCTAGATCCATGCTTTTGTGTGTATGTGTGTATGTGTGTGAGCACATACATGTGTGTGCAAAAAAGGAAGTTCAAGACTTTGATTTTTATTTCACACATGAAATTCCCCCCAAATCTCTCTGTCTCTACAAAAGTATGCACTTTTACATGGAAATAACTACAGGTTGTACAGACACACTGTTAAAGGGTCACGCCATTACTCATCAGTGATATCTACATGAAAGCAGAACTGAAGTTAAGCCTAAAACTCTTCTGTTATGAAACTGCTGATAATGCATGACCCACAGGAGGTAGGCCATCAGTGTCTGTCCCTCCCCTGCACAGAGACCAGATGACAGCATTATGGTGATGTCAAAGGAAAGGAATAGTGGTGATTTCAGTTCCTACCACAGGCACTGGTGGATGTGCCTTACCCATCCCTTCTGTTCTTTAAGAAGGGTATCCAGATACCAGGCATTGGTGTCATCTGTCTAGAAAGGAGGAGAAAAGGAGAATTAACAGATCAATATACAGTAATCCCTTGAATATCATGGGGGGGTCAGTTCCAGAAAGATGCTGCAACAAGTGAAATTCATGAAGTAGCGGTAAATATGGTAAATATGGTAAACCCAGTATAGCTGAGGGGAAAAAACCCACGATGTAGTGAAGTTGCAAATGGTGAACCACGAAGTAGCGAAGGATTACTGTAATACCCTGGAGGGGGATATGTAGAAGGTGAGGAGGGTAAATGGCTGGAAAAAAAAGACAGTTCTTCCACATCTCTCAGCTGTGATCCCCTGAAACGCTTGTGAACACGTTCTCCAGAGGGATCAATGATCAATGAACACACATTTTGTTTTGTCTTTTGAAAAACCTATTTTAATGTCAAATCAATGATGTGTTTCATAACCTGTTCTTAAGTCCATGGAGGACACTACTATTTAAGGAATTTCACTGTCCAAAACAACTTCTCAGCCTCACCATTCATCCTTGACTTCCTTTTTGACTTTGAAATGAACCTATATTCAAATCTGCTGGCCTGATATCTCCAGTACCTTCAGTATGTAATTTCTAATTCTACTTTCTCAACATCTTCTCCTCTGAAGAGTTTCTTATGCGCAAGAAAAGTTGTTCTCACTTCATGTTCAAAAAAAATTGTATATATGTGTTGCCATGGCAGTGGTGCAGGTTACAACCAACCATTTTAGCCACACTAACTTTAAAATTGTAACCAAGTTTAAATCTTTTTTATTTCCTTCCAGGAAATACAGAACCAATGCAGTCAGCTGAATAAATGCTGGAACATGTTTGCTCTCGTGGGCTTATGGGTGACCACCAGGCAGCCATGACTGGTTTCCTCCACAGACTGCAGGGCAAACCCAATTTCTCCTCAAAGCTGTCACAGCAACCTCCATGGTCATGTTTGTTGTTTTGCAACAAACCTTCGTTTTCTGGCTATGGCAAGGCAAGAACTCAACACCAGTTCGTTCGAGCAGGAGAGCAGCTCAGCCCTTCACCCCAGGTCCTGATCCTAAACAAAACCCACATTGTGTGATAGCAAAGAAGTTGGACACAGAAGGAGAAGCAAGCAATCACTCTTTTCCATTCTGGTGATGCTTTATTCCTCATTAGGAAGCACATTCAGAGTGGCTTGATAATGAGGCACATGTATTCATTTCATGTGTGCACAACATGAGGCACAGCCTGCCCCTCTTCCCTTCCAGTCCTCCCTGAACTCAAGGCCATTGCCCACAAAGACCTAACTCGGCAGTGAGTTAGTGCCTTCACATCCATGAACTCCATGGAAAAAGGACAAATAGGGAAGTCTGATCATGATATCCATGGCAAGAGGACAAACACAGGAGAGGGATCATGACTCCGCACAGAGGAAGCAACAGTGGGAGATCAGTCTGTATTGGAAAGTCTACATGAGAACAGCACTCACTGAACAGCACCTGCCTGGGCTGCTCCCAGGACTTCTAGTTGTGCATTTACCCACCCCTAGCCATTTGTTACCCAGAGGGACAGCTGCCCACAGCAACAAAGAAATGTCAGCACGTTGCACTAAAAGCCTTGTCAGCCAAATGGGAGAGAAAATGTTCTGAACCATGTGGCAGACACTGAAAAATTACTCCTGTGTGGTGTAGAGAAGGGAAAAGGAGAAAAAAACAAAACAAAACAAAAACAAAAAAGAAAAGTAAAATGCCAGGAAGGTTTGGTTTATAAAGGGAAATGAGCTGTAAGATAATGTGCTTGGACTGGCTAAGCTGAGGCGGGTGCAAGAAAAGTGGGTGACAGGCAGAAAGCACCCAAAAGAGCCCAGGCAGTGAGGGAAAAGCACAGCCTGCTGTCGGTGAGAGTGAGATGCACAGAAAGTGCATGCTAAGTAGAGTGCCGGGATGACATCTGAAAAGGGAAAAATTTAGGCTGAGCATCAGGAAAAGCTTCCTGACAGTGAGATGCATGCACTGGAGCCATCCCACGGGAGAAGCCCTGGAAGCCTCATCACTTGGCTTGTGAGGACCAAGCTGGAGGAAAGCTGCAAGTCCTGGAAAAGCCTTATCCAGACCTCACTGAAAGTCAAGAGAGAGGCTTGCACTAATTACAGGAAGCCTGCCTAAAAGAGGAACGCCACAGCCAGCAAGATTGTGCAGGAAGAAAGGAACTCCCACTAACTGACTGGGTGGCAGCAGGTTCCAGGCACAAGCATCGCTCTCCCCATGGGATCTGAGAAACAAACAGGTGAGCATGGTAGGAAAACACATGGGAAAATAAAAAATCCCTTCTCCTTTAAGGCAACATTATCTCTCAGCAAAGAGTTTCTCTGCTCTGGCCAAGGCACAGGCAGCCAGGGCTCAGGCTTCTGTTAGTCTGGGCCCCTGGGAAGGCCAGCTGCCAAAAAAGAGGGAAATTTTGCTTTAGTCAGGGGGGTAGAGCATGGGTGCATTGGGAGGGAAATGAGAGAGTCAGGAAGCTTGCACAGGATAGTGAAGGAGAGAGGGGGGACATATATGTGGACTGTGTCTCTGGATGTGTAGCAAGGCAAGAAGCCCAGCAGGGACAGTCAGGTCTGGGGGAGGAGGTAATGGCTGCAGGCAGAAGCCAAGGCAGAGAAGCTCCAGGAATGATGCCATTTCCCTCCTATCAAGACGAAGGCTTGTCAGAAGAAACCAGCATTAAAAACAGCTGAAGGACTGACTCCATCCCCAGAGCTCACTGAGCCACAAGCCCTCCCCATCACAGGAGGCAGGAGGCAATTTCCCCTGTGGAGAAGCAAACTGAGTCATTTCTCTTGCAGGGGACTATCTCTGTGCCTCGTTCCTGGGCATGTTGCTTGGCCAGCTGTGTCCAGCTGGGCCGGATGGAGCCTCTCCATCTTGACACATGGAGAGCTACAGAACGTAGCGTCAGAGCTGTGAGCCGAGCTCACAGGTGCCCTAGTGTGAGCTGAGCATCATCCCACCAATTCCAGTGGCCTTACTGGGAGCTGGCATTACAATGTTTCTTCCACAGTATGAAACAATTTTAAACTCTGATCCCTTGTGAGTTCCTTCTACCTCCAAGGAAAGTATTTCAGTGCCAGAGGTAGACACATATTCATGCAGTAAATAGTCAGGCATGGGCAGTTAAAGCAATCACTAGGCCATGCACACAGCAGCCCTGGGAGTGTCAGTTATGTGTGTCATCCATCTCCCATCCCAGCTTTTGTTGCTGTGTACCTTTATTTGGATACACTGCCTTCTCCGTTTGAACAGCAAACCCAGGAGGGCAGGAAATGACAGCCTACGCTCTTGCCAAACCAAAAGAAACTGAGCTAAAGTGGAAAGCCTATTTTAAGAGTAAAGTATAATATATAAAGAGGTTGCACTTATTTCCAGACCAGGCATTACAAAACCAGGGGATTCAGAGTTAAAGTTATGCTTAAAATAAATTCAAACTTGTTGAAATGTGGCAGTGTGCAACCAAGGCATACAAATAGCCTTAATTCTGCCCTGCAGTGACACAGCTATATGACTGATTAAAACGTTTTAGTACTTGCTCTCCTAAACTAGATTACCCGGATAGATACAATTTTTTTTCATATTCCCTTGTTTTTGCCCTCCCCCAACAACTCTCTGCACCAGATATTGCCACTAGCACAGTTTTCACTCCCTACCGGAGGGGGGGAGGGAATCTATATATCACAGACCTTTCACATCTGTAATGGGAGCCCCGGGCTAACCACTGCTTTGGAAATACCCTCCCTCCTACCTTCAGATTCGCAGCCACCCCTGCTCAAGGCTCTGGAGAGCACAACTGAAGTGCACAACAAGCAAGCATTTAGTCCTGCTGAGAAGGGAAGCGTTTTCCTCACACCTCTGATACCACGGTAATCTACACTCATGTATTTATTTTTCAAACCCATTAAAACCTTGGGTTTAAAGTGTAGAGAAAATAAAAGAGAGACAAAGGAACATCATCTGGATAAACAATTATGGCATTTTGTCAAGGATTCAGGAGCTAATCGAGTACAGATCTGTTCCACATTCACATTTACATGTGAAATTGTACTTACTGAGCTAGAAAAAGATTAGCATCAAGAGTCAGCTCTGCCCTTACAGAGTGCACACTCTGTGGAGTGAATGGGGGCTCCTAGGGTGTAACAGAAGGCAATGTTTGGCCCCAAATACTTGCAGGCTGTTTGGCTGAGATGCACATGAAAGTGGCTGCGCTGCACTTCAGCCCAGTTTGAAATGACTCTCCAGAAGTTGTAGTATTTACTTAAGAGTGTGGGTGGCCTGAATTGTCACGATGTGTTTAAATATTTGGCATTAAATCACAGCTGTCCACTTATTTGCACTTTTACTGCTGGGCAGCAAGAACACCCCTGGAATTAGTCAGCATGAGACACATTAATGAGCTAACAGATATATTATGGTTTACACTTTGGACTTCTTTTGTTCACATAAATACACACCTCTTCTCCGCTTCTTTCCCAGAACAGCGTATCTTCTCCAACATGTTGGCTTTCCAAGCTGTATTTTATTTGGCCTTTATTAATGAGCTTGCAAAGTTTTCTGTTACATGGAAAAGCACCTTGCCCCTAGCAGCCTTTCTGTGCATTACATGCAATCCTGAAGAGAGTCATTGTGTGAGAGGAAATGGTCCGGCCTCAGAGAAGTTCCTCTTCACAAGCCAAAAACCATCCTCTGCATGCAAAGATCCCGAGTAAATGTGGAACAAATAACAACCACGAGCAAAGACCTTTGCATATGGAAAATATTTATAGAGTCCGTGTTACAAGTCACATCAACTGGAGGAAAATTCTTGCACTTTTGCTGTGCAGAAAGCAGACAATCTGTTGCACAAAAAGAAAGAAAATTTGTCATTTAACACTCCCACAATTAATCCATACCATTTTTCCACTGTCAGTAACCTTTTGTAAATCATAGGTATCACACAGATCATGATTTAATCACTCACCAACAAACTATCCCGCGTGGGAGGATTCGAGGCTCAGCATCAATTCTTTGCAACTTGTATTCCTAATGGATGCTTAATTGCAAACTATCATTACTTTTTATTAAACAACGTAACAAAGATTTTACCAGAGTAATGTTCTAGCATGGAATCAATGGGAGACAGACTTTGTGTGTGAATAAAACAGTTTTTAATTTTAAAAATGCTTATTTGCTGACACTGAAATTTCTTGTGGGAATACATCACTTTCATAACTTAATTTTCATCTGGAAGATTTTTCAGGTCAAAAATGGAATTTCTGGTCAGAATCATAGCAGGGAGGAACACACAGGAAGTCAGGCTCTGAACTAAGCACTGCCGAACCACTTGCATCCCGAGAACTTGGCTTAGTTATGGAGCCAGCAGCTTGTCTGCCCACATGGCCGCTCCTTGCTCATTTTGGCCATACTTCCCCAGCACCATTTCCTGGTTCTCCCTCCAGCCCCTCCCAGGAGCAGGGGGTGCAAAACCATGGACTGAAAGCATCTGCCCACTTTGCAATTGTATTTTCCGGGAAGCATCCCCAAATGGGTTGTTGCCTCCAGCCAGAGGAGCACAAAGGAGAAACCTACTGCCAGCACCCGCTCTCACCCACGCAACAGGATCTGGGAGAGGATGTCTGGCCATATCTGCCTTCCCCTCCATGTGCAGGAACACACCATATCAACAGAAAGCACATTTGGTAAGGGCATAAAGCACCCTCCTGCCTAGGGTGTTGCATGGCTTTATCTGCAGCAGTGGAAGGAAGCAGGAGATCCAAGCTGCTTGGCAAGCCTTCCTACCCTCAGCCTGATTCACGAGAAGCCCAGCTACTTTTTGCCACCATAATGACCAGAGCTGCAAACCTGGTTTAACCAGAAAGTTTGTGACACTCTTGTGTCCACAGAGTAGCACCAAATAGCTGGAGAGGCTGGTGAGCCCCTCCATAAGCTCCTCTGCATTGCATACCACAGCCAGGCTGGTGCAGCAGAGGTGGAGACTGAGCTGTCTGTCATCAGCTCACTGCACAGCATTGACCTCCATTCACCTTAAGGAAGGCAAGTCAGAAGCGGTTCAGCTCAGCCACTGCAGTCAAATATGAGTCTGAAACACTGTTAGGAGGGATCACAATCACATGCGCGCGTGTGTGGTTTCACAACACCTCCCTCTCCCCACCACCAGCCACACCAGTTTCCTCAAAGAAAAGCAGAACAGTAGAGCTCAGACCCATGGTGCATTAAAGCCTTGTTTTTCCCACTGCTTAAAGAACTGACCCAGCCCCCTCAAATGTTCCCAGCATATTTGAATTGTGAGTCAGAGACCACAATGGAGATACTTGCCTAGCTTGACAAAGTTTTAAGTATCTCCTGCCAAATAGCAATCACTGATTTTTTGCTCTGTCACTCATGAGTCCTGTTCCTGCTGCCCTAACCACACGAAACACACTGCCTCATGGAGGAAGCAAGGATTACTGTTCGGATGCTTACCTGTAGCAGCACCAACTTCTCACGGTCCCTTTTTTCCAGAGTGCTGCTAACAAACCAGATAGAAACTTGCAGTATTGAAAGCTCGTTCCCTGTACCTAGCATGGAAGCAATAGATAGAAGATGGAAAGAATAGGAGCAATACCAAAAAGCAAGGCCAGGAAACACTTCACCTTTGCAAGCAGGGTCTAATATTTAAAAGAAATAATAATTAAAAGAACAAGATTTACACAGACCGGTCTAGCACCTCACTTAGCAAAACATCCTAAGGCTTAGGAGTTGATGTGTGATGGACCATCACACGCTTCATTGGGCCACCACCACTGAGGTAAACTTTGGCAAAAGGGAGCAACCAGGAGTAGGAAGCACTGACCATGTCTTTCCTTGTAGCTAAAGCCACTGCCTGCCAGGAGTTAGCACCCAAAATGGCAAAATAAGCCTTTACTCTCTCTTGCAGTGGCAAAAGGCCTGCAGCACTGAGCAGGGCTGCATTTCCTCCCCACTGCTCCCGCATGTCATCCGAACAGTTCATATAGCCCTGCGTGGGGCAAAAAGATTATTATTGTACTGTAGCTCACACTCATTTCCTATTTCTAAATTTCCCTACACAATCATAAGTGCTAGAAACTTTTGTGTTCTTAATTAGCTTCCCTCCCCTCCCCCGACCCCTTTTTCTTCTATCAGAAGTCAGGATCCTCACACAATCCCAGCACTCTGGCAGGGAGGCACCTGGACTTCGAGGAAATCCCCCAGTATCACAGTGCAAGGCTTGATCTGCAGCAAGGAGAGCTGGAGGTCCTTCAGTGCACCTCAGCATGCCAGCTGTTCCTCCAGTGGTGGAGCCATGCCGGAAGGAGTCCAAGGACCCACAGCTGAGAAAAGTCAGACACAACCAAACCCTCCAACATTACACTGAGTCGAGGTTGTGTGTATGTATGTGTGTGCACTTGCTTCAGTTTTCTTTTTTTTTTCCTCTGCAATTAATATTTCTTCAGAGAATTCATGCTTATGCTTGTACCAAGAAATCCTTCCCATTATCTTCTCCATCTCCTGGGCTATAGTGTAGGGAGCTGTCTGCTGTTATCCATCCCTGCTGTCTAGGGTCTGGGACAGATGGGCTGCAAGGCTGCAGAGATGGGGGAGTTTGCAGGCTCTGAGGTGCACAAGGAGGAGAGAAATCATTATGTGCAGTGCTAATTGGTCTCTGCAAGAGCACTGGCTTTCCCCTCTGTAGCAGCTGCCATGGGAAGCTTTGGGGTTGGACACAGGATCAGCAGGAAAAATAACTTCAAGCAAGATTTACTCCCTTCCTTACTAGTTTATGCTTGCCAAAAAAAAATTATACAGAGGCAGTGGGTTCAACAGGTCTGAGTGGACTTCACATAGCAGATACAAACATCACACTTTGACATCTCTCTTCTTTCAGAGAGGGGGAAGCTTTGACCGAAGCTCTGTCCAAAGCCTTAGATAGCAATCCAGAAGCTCTAGGATGTTCTTCCCAGCTCTGCCTCAGACTTGAAATTTCAGGACAATGGTGTCTTGGTGACAAACCTGAGCCACGATGAACTGAAGATAAAACACCAGTGATAGCTTCAAACTTGTCATTCTCCCCACCCTGAGTATGCATTGCTCTGAGCTCTGCACGTGCACTGACCTCTTCCAGCTTGGTTCTGGTAACAGGATGGATGATACATGGCCCAGACCTGCACTCCCTGAACACCCCATAGGGTTTCATGGAGCTGTGCACTGGAGATGCATAAGAGGGAGTGAGAAAGAGGGAGCAATGTGCAACAAATACAGATCTTCTCCCAGATGAAAAAAACCCACAGTTTTACAGCCACAGTAGGTCAGACCAGATAGTGAAGAGGGATGTACTTCATTTTTAGAGCATACTATTCTGGACAACAAGTTTTGGAAAGTGTTTCTGGAGGCTGAGCCAACCTCACAGTGCTGACCCAAAAAGCATTTAACATGTGCTCTTCTTAAAAAAAAAAAAAAAAGAGCATTTTAAAGAAGTCTAGATTGGAATCTGAATGCAACTTCTTTCAGCTCTCCATCCTCAGAGGCAATGCAAGCAGAATCAAGGGGCGTAAGCTGGTCCTGGTAAAGCTTTAGCCCTCAGCTCAGTCTTTAAGCCAAAAATAAAGAATATGGCTGCAAAACAATTGCATATTCACCTGTAACCTTCTAATGCTTTTTGTTGGAGCAGTGGCTGCCACCAGTGCACACCATAGTGCTCTCCCTGGTATTGTGCCGCCACCATGCCATCAGCTGGGCTGTGGGATTGTCAGCTGCTGCTCACATTACGAAATCTGGAACAGAGATGGAACCTGAAACCAGAGAAGCTGCTAACAAGGGTTAAGAGTCTCCTGCAGAAGAGCAAGACAGACTGCCCACCAGGAGTATCTCCAGAACTCAGGAGAGGACAGATTTTCAGTGCTTGGCACTCAGAAATCCTGCATGAGCACATGCACAAACCACTGGCTCTGCTATTTTGACAAGGGCATATAGTGATGGGACAAGGGGTAATGCTTTAAACTGGGAGCAGATTTAGATTAGATACTAGGAAGAAAACTGTGAGGGTCGTGAGGCACTCGAACAGGTTGCCCAGAAACACTGTGGACACCCCATTCGTGGAAGTGTTAATGGTCAGGTTGGATGAGGATTTGGGAAAGCTGGTCTAATGTAAGTACCCTCTGCCCATGTTAGGGTGTTTGTAACTAGATGATCTTTAAGATCCCTTCCAACCCAAATAATTCTGTGATTCTGTAATGACACATGCACCCTCTCCTCACAGCTGGCATTCAGACCTGAGGACTCCAGAGGCCTAAAACAGGGATGCACTTCTCTCCTGCCCCTTGCTAACTCACAGCAGTTATGAGGGAGGCAGCAGCACACATCCCTGCTCCAACCCACTCCTAGAACCCCTATTACCAGCCTGTTACACCCTTACAAGCGGGTTTGGCAAAGCAGCCTCCTCACCCAAGGTAAGGTTTGTATCAGGGACTAAAGATCAAATTATATCTATCTCTGAACACACCTTTGTTAGTTTTGGCTGCACCCTTTCAGGTATCACCTGCCTCCCCAGGCAAACACGTTCCTATCCCAAGCACCACAAGTCTGCTGCACTCCTCCAAGGCCTGCATTTGCCTGTTAGGTATCTGCACACCTACTGCAACCACAACAGCAGCCAAGGAGGGAGAGCCCCGGGACTAATGCGGCTGCAGCAGGCATGTTGCAGGGAGCAGAGGAAGGAGCTGCAAGCAGATTCATGGTCAGGCTGCTGTTTGGCTTTGCTGGAAACAGGAGTGGAAAGCTGGCACTGACATCCAGCCACCCCAACAAACCTTGCATTCATATGCAGAGCTCCAGAGCAAACGATCTGTCAGTTGTTCATCTGGAGAACAGGTTTCACCAGCCTGGATTAAATGATTACGTTGCAGCAGCATGTGCTTCTTGCTGCTCTTGGAGCTAAAGGAAGTAAGGCACAAGCAGCCCAGCTCAAAGCACCTTTATGCTTGCAGAAGGTTTGGACCGGCTTAGAGGAATGAGGAGCAAGGGTGTTTAAAAGGCAGAATTTTGGTGCTGATGCACTGAAATCACTAATGCAAGAAAACACCTCATTTGATCGAGAACAGAAGGTGCACACTCTCCCTCCAATTACTGCCTCCAGATGTGCACCAGACTGGTGGTATTTCTGAGCCTTCTGCTCCTCATTCCCACAAAGCTGAAGGCAGAGTGAGTGCAGTTAGAGGTCTAACAGCACATGTGCACAGCAGCAACAGGCTCCACCAGAGCCTGCATCCTGCCTCCAAAAAACCCCTATTGAGCGACTCCCTTAGGGTGTAATTGCAGTCGACTTCATTCCAGGTCATGAGTGTATGTCTGGCTATGGACATTACAGTGAGCATACAAGGGGGAAAAAAAAAAGAAACATAAAGGAGAAAGTGCGAAACAACACTCTGGTAATCCAAACCCAGTTAGGATAATGGGTGTTTCCCTCCACAGAGAAAGGTTACTTTGCTGCCTTTGGCAGCCTGGCCAGTTTCCCTGTATTAGCCTTTTACATGGCAGAAGAGAAAGGCTAACACCAACTTAGCAGACCCAAAACCAAAATGCTGCACCAAACCCACGGGCCTCAGCAGCATCCCCTGAATCCCTTTGGAGCCCATGCGGGCTAAAAGCAGATGTCCAAAGAGCTAATACAACAATTTTAGGACTTTCACAGATTTCAGGGGGCCTTTAACCCTTGCACCAGGGAGCCCAAGGCATCTTTTCCCCACGCTGTAGCTTTTCATGGATCATCAGAATTCATCTCATGTCCCCATCTCTCAGGGGAGGATGTGTCTGTAGTGGGGGCAGTGAAAGGTGCAGGGATGTAGTAACAGCACAGTGTGGGGCAGTGGGAGCTGGAGCCACCACCCTCTGTCCCCACTGTGTTGCACAAACTGAACAGTAGCAGCAGCTCTATTGATTTCATTTTAGCCTGGGTTTTTTTCCCCTCAGAAAAAGCAAACCCATGAATTGGTCCATCTATTCCTCAGGAGCTGTACAAACACTGCTATGAGGGTAACTCCCTAGAAATAGCCTGAAGTAAGTACCAACACTCCCAGCTCACGCAGTTGCAGGCTGGCAAATCCCTAAGGTATTCAAAGTAAGGTCTTACCAATGAGAACTGTCAGACAGGCCTAAGTAGCAAAGAGCTGCCCTTCCCACACCAAGTGGCCATGAAAACACATAGGAGTTGTCCAGCCGGGATGGGTCCCAATTTGGTAGTTATGTTTATGGCTCATGGACAGGATTTTAAAAATACATCCCAGTGCATGTACGGATGTACTCAAAGATACGCTTACATCCACAAGCACATGACCTAGGAGGTGGGTTTGAACTGAAGTGACTCAGCCTCCTGGTTACAGGAACAAAATTAGCAACCACTCATAAACGTCTTATGTCTTAGATGGGGCTAGATGGCACTGTAAGTTAGTTAATGTCCCTTTGCCTCAGGAGATTTCACTTTGGCATTATAATCAGTAGAAAATCAGGAAAGCTGGTGTTCCCTAGGGTATATTTTCCAGAGCTGGGCTAGTAATTCACACCAATAGCCTGATTCATCACATTTTCTAGGTACCTAGTTAGGAGCTGTGTCCAATAATTTAGTCATTCTCTGGAATTTTTTTTAAACAAATAATTCTTGGCTTGACAGCATTTAAACATATGTTTTCCCCCAATACTTGGCCTACATTTTCCCAGCTTTAATTTATCCCATTTCTCCTCATTAACCCCTGCCCTCCCACCCCCGTTGTTCCCATTCCTCTACCTCTCCCAGGAGAACAGTGATGAAGTGACATTTGCCTCCCAGACCTCCTGGCACATCATCCCTTCTCTTCAGGATCATCCCAGCGGGGCAGAGAGCCCTCTGGCCCAGGGCCCCTGATTCACTTAAGGATGCACAGCTGAAACGGAGCAAGGCAAAGTCATGGAGAGAGGCAAGAACTGGGCTTGAAAGGACCATGCCTGGCTGTATTCAGGTCACAGTACTCCAGTTCCATGGCCTTGAGTCTCTGCCTGAGCTGGTTAGGAGATGAACGAGTAAGGATCTGCCCTAATCTCACATCCAAACCTTCCAGAGCCTCTGTACTGAGCGAGCACGCTGTGGCTAATGGCACCGTGCCACCACAAGGGAACGGCATCCACATGTCTTGGGGGAGATGGGGGATGTGCCGTCCCGGTGCAGCACATCTGCCTCTGGGGCTGGGAAGACGATGGACACCTCTTTAATAGAGACCCTATCCATCACATCTAATACTCAGATGGGTATCTCTCTCTCATCGTTTAACAAAGGCAGTAGCCCTCTGGAAAAAACAACAAAAAAAAAAAAACAAAACAGGAAAAACCCCACCAAGCAGAGGATGCCATCAGCTCCCTGACAGCGTAGGTCATTCGTGCCTGTGAATCTGCCTCCACGTTCCTCAAGTAACAGATTAGTCACGTACATTCCTAATGGCAGCGATTCTGCCAAACAGCTGAGGAGCGGGACAGGAGAACAGCAGCATGACAAAAACAGGCAGAGGAGGGAAGATGAGAAACAAAACATTTCTTCCTCTTCTCCCATGCCCTTTTGGTTGTCCACAGCGTTTGCATGCACAAGCTGCTACACAGCTGAATCATGTGCTGGATGTTACCTAAATCCAGGAATTATTTAGACAGAGACCTGGACAACTCCATCTCTCCACGTTCACCCCTGGGCTGGCAGAAGCATTGCCCAGCAGCCAGACTACTGACAGCTCCTCTGAGGTTAGGACTAAAAGCCTCCCTAAATACAAACAATGTTTAGCAACTAGGAAAATCTTTTGCTTGACTTCCCATCTTCTGAGTAACTGACAAATGCCAGATCCCTGCAAGGTTGACAGGCTCGGGGCTGCAAAGTGTCCTGCTTAGAGGCAAGTCACTCAGAGAGGAAAACAAATGGGCTAAAGGTACCCAAAAATCTAGCTCCTGATTAATATGTGCCTTACTGCAAACAGTTACTTCCTTCTTCCAACAACACATATGAAAAATCACTCGTCATTAGAGTAGTCGTGCGTGGAACCTGTATTAAGTCAGACTGCTCCTCAGTGATGCACATGCTTGTGTCACACTGTCCCTGTCCTGATATGCTTCCAGTTACAAATGTCCCAACAGGTAACAAGGAGGGAGATTCAAAGCAAAAACACCTGAGTGATCCAGTAACAGGGAAAAAACGTGCAGGCTGTTTCGGGTCATCTGATTTGTGCACACATTCCCAGACACTCAGTCTGTCCCCCGTAGTCCAGGGAAATGCTAAATGGGCAGCACGGCCTAGAGAAACTGTAAAGCCAGAAAAGTAGATAAGTGCCTGGGGGAAAGCAGATGAGCCGGTTTTCAAGAAAAGCGTTACTACTGCAATAACAGATAGAGACATATATAGGCGGTCCCTGCCCTGGTAATAAATAACAGCTACAAAACTGTTATTAACCTCTGTAAAGTATGTTGGTTCTGCCAGTACATCCATCACGAAGCTATCTGTCACAGATCAGCACTGCAGTACTCACTTCAGCTGTCCCAGAGAAAGATAGAAAACACAGCAGTCCAGTCACAGCATCCCACATGCCAGCCAAGAGGAGTCACAATTGCAAAGGACACATCCTTGTTATAAAAATGATGCTGATCATTTCTTGTATCCTCTACATTAGGGGGCAATGATGAAAAAGGAGAATAAAATACAAGCATCACTTCTGAGACAGGAACTGTCTCATAACAAAAATACAAAAAAACCCCCCTCAGGAATCTTCTACTTTTCCTCCCCAAGAACAAGCAGTCATGGGGCTTGGCCCAAGCATCTGGCCCAATGCATTCACCTGCAGTCCAACACAAGCCTGGCCCCATTCATCAGCAGGAACAGGAAGTGCCAAGACCCTTCTCTAACCATCCTGCTTCCTGGAGGGGAATTTAAGGAACAAGAGGCCTGATACTGCTGAGAGAAGTCCTGTCCCATGTGCTGTCAGGCTTCCCACACTGTCCTGTTTCAGCATAGGGAGGAGGGGGAAATGCATATATAAGAGCTCTGATGTCTGGCACCACACCAGGACATAGATTAGACTACTCAATCATTTTAATTGCTATCCAACTATAATACAATCTATTTAGCCAATTTACTTTAAAACACGTATAGCATTTTTGTGTGTTTATAATGCTAATTGGGGAGGTCCTGAACCTGGGTACCAAGACCATATATTTAGGGGGGATTTATTTGGTTGGCTATTTCCAGAACTGCACTAGCATACTGTTTTTGTAGCTTTTCGCTTCAACATATATATTTTTGTCTGTTTACTTGGCAATCTCATGTACTTGGCAGACAGAAAAAAAAATGCACAGCAGTAACTGAAATTACACACACTTCCCCATGCAACATGAAGTTATCCTTCCATGTCTTGTTCCTGCCCAGCATATTTAATTTTGTACTCCTGTGAGGACTTGGATGCTCAGGAAGGATACCATTTTTAGAATGGCCAGACCTAAGTAGCTGGAGCTACATAAAGGACAAGTATGTCAAGATCCGAGGACAACCAATAGTTTTACTAGGTCATTGGTTAACCCACCCAGCCAGGAATGCAGGGTGTCAATAAAGGAGATATTCCAGCTCCAAGACAGACCCCAGCATGCCTTCATGGAAGTTTTGTGCTCCACAGAGGCACTTTGCTTTTCCTTAATGAAGATGGGACATCAGAAAGAGTTTCTCCTCCTCTACCTGCACCGTTACCACCTCTGTTACTGCAGGTAGGCACTGGGAAGAATGCGTTGGGTATGTCGAGGCTATTACTTGCCACATACGAAGTAAAACCACAGGGAAAAAGATGGTGCAGCCTCTACTCCGGCTACATCCATCCCACATGTCAATGAACAATAAAAACAGGGCTCTGGAAAACAAACCTCATTGGTTCAAAAAGCTCCCGGGAGAGTATATTCAATGGTATCCTATTTTTTCTGCTTCTTTCTGATCCTTTTTTTACTGTTAAAGTTCACATCTTTTTCCTCTTGCTGAACCAGCATTTCCTGACAGCAAACCATAGTCAGAAATTTTCCATCCAGCTTTCAAGTGGATTTCAACATTCGGTGCTTTTGTGTGCTTATGAGAAGAGGTTCATGTCAGTCTCAGAAAGTTATCTATAGGATGTGCAAAAGGGTACCACCAGGGAGGAGCAGCACCTATTTAGGGAAGTTCAGACACTAACTGGTTTCTTTGCCTCCGGACTGGGGTCAGCTCTTCTCGGCTCACATCTGTAATGGTAATCCTTGTTTGCGTGTTTACTGCCCAAATGACCTGTCACTTGGAAAAAATTCTTCCCTGGGGAACACTGCCTTTTGTGACACAGCACATCCCCTTTTCAGATGTCCTGGGGACACTCTGAGGCTTTTAAAACCAAACATCTTGGAGAATTAACAGCAGTAGAGACAGGCCTCAGAAGCCAAACAAGCAAGGCAGGAGCTTGTGGGAGGAGATGGTAATAAATACAATAGTTAGCTTCTTTATTACCATCCCCAGTGCCTGATAACCATTGCCTTGTCACAGCTACCCTATGCACAGCAGTGATGGGACAGCTCTCCACATTTGGAGGACTTTACCCAGCAAAATCTCGAACGAACACTGAAGTGCTAAGCACACCCAAGAACTTTAAAAGAAGTAGGAAAAGAAAAATCTCCTGTGCTGTCAGACAGCTATCAGGGATGAGGCAGCCCAAATACAGCAGCCCCCAGTCTGCAGCACTGCAGCAACCCCAATAGCCAAGGCTTTTTTGGGAGCAGGATGGACACAGTGAAAACCAGCCTATCCCCACTCTGATTTCTGCCTGCAGGGCACTCCAACCAAAGCTGTCTTAATATGCCTTGAAAGGCAGGCAAATGACAAGCAACGCGTCATTCCCTTCAAAGCCCAGCACTCCCTCCTCCACTGAGACATCTACAATTGCTATCATCAGCTTAAGGGGCAGTAACTTCACCAGGAGGTGAAGCTGGTTTATGAGGGGGAGGGGGAAGAGTTAACCCAAACTCTGTCATCAGCCAGAGGAGGCGGTGGAGAGACGCGACTTCCCTCCCAGCAGCACGTCCGAGAGAGAGGATGCCTTTTCCAAAGGACAGAGCTGATTCATCGGCCCGCTTAAAAATCTCGGGCAGTTTCAGCTGCAGAGGCCTGACCTGCTTGGCATCCCGCCGGCTGGCATCGGCTGCCTGCTGGAAAAGGGAAAGAAAAAATAAAAGCTTTGAAATTACAGAGTGGGCAGAGGAATGAGGAGGCGGGGAAAGGAGCCAGTGTGGGAGGAAAGAGGTGGTCTTGCAGGCTCTGGTTGAGTAACAGGCTAATTCCCCCTTGCTCCTGACCACGACTCCATCTAATTACCCTGTTTCCTCTGAGCTGATTGGAAAGTGGCCTTGTGTCTGGAAAAGGCAGTAAGCATCTTACATGCATCTGTTCCACCTAATCCCTAATAACTAGCGCCTGTGTGTTCCGGGAGAGCAGGAGGAGGAGGTGGGGGAAGACAGGCAGGGAAGGGCTGGGAAGGGTTTCCCATCGAGGCTGCCATGTGGCAGTGGGCAGGGCAGGCCTGTCGCCTGGGCTGGGGGCTTTCGGGGAACTAACACTGTTCCTCTTCTGCCTGTTTCACAATCTGGAGGCCCTTTCCTCCTTCCCCTTGCAATAATAACAAATTTTTATTAAAAAAAAAAAGAGAGAGAGAGAGAGGGAGGGAAGGACAGACACATTTTGCTGAGCCTCGCTGCAGTTGGGATCTGTTTAAGCCACCCGTTTTCCCCTTGCCCTAATCCCGCATTATCCTTTAGGCATGACGTTCAATTCCTGAAGGGGGGTGGGAAGTGCTCTCTAGGGCCCTGCATGGTTTACCCAGGAATTTGGATTGCACTTTTTATGTGCAGCTCCGGGAAGGGGCAGAGGGACAATTATGCAGCCGTTTAGTAGCCAGGCAGGCACATTTTCAGCGAGCTCTTCCTAGTGGGATCTAATTCAATGCGAGGAGAGTGCAGGGATAAACATCTCCATTTGCCAGTAAAAGGATTGTCACATCTGGAGTTTACACAAGTTATGAGGAGCCAGGAGCCACTACTTTGTTTCGCTTGCACAGCATCATAAAACATGTTAGCACTTTAAAAGTGTTGTGAGGCAGATGGACAGAGGGCGGCTTCTCCCACAACCCTGTCATGTCTTCACCCTCCCTGCGATGGGCATGGGATGCCAGACTCAGCACCAGTCTTGCTCAACACCTCAACTTTGCTCCAGCCACTGGGAAGGGAGGCTTTTGGCCTCCAGCACAACCAGTTGGCGTCACACCTCCACATTTCAGTCCCGAGAGGTTCCCAGCTGGGATCCCTGCACAACGTGCAGGGGATGCCAGCCTCACCCCCAGACTCAACCCACATGGAGAATGATCGCTTTAAACCAATTTTTAAAAGATTGGCTGTGCCTCTGTGGGGTGCTTATTTGCAAGAGCTTTCCGCATTTATCCAGCCAGTTTTCCACTGTTTTGCTATAGGATCTTTGCAGTTGCAAGCTGTGATTGCTCCTACTACAAGAGCCTCCTCACTCATGCCTCAGCATACTTGTGATGCCAGAGGTGATAATCAGTCCCATGGGCTGAGCTGCATCTGATTCCCGTAGGAAGTCCTCATCCTCACTCCAACAAAAACACTGGGAAACATCCTATGAAAGAGTGTTGGGACCTCCAGACTTCTACAGGCTGGACTCATTTGATCCAGTAAAGGTGGACATAAAAATTGCGAGGAAGAAAGCTGAAGTCAATAGCATTAACCATTTCATCTTTGGTGCTTCACAGAAGCCAACAGCCTATCTTTCCCAATTTATTTTTTCTCTCATTTTGTGTCACAGAGCAGTAGTTACCCAAGAGACCACTGACTTTCATGAAGGACCAGGCTAGACAGGGTAGGAAAACAAGTTCAAGCACAAAAGTCGCCTCTCAGCCCATTGTGCTGGTTGTGAAACATTGTGCAGAGGTAAAAGGCCTACAGGTTATCATTTGGAAACTTGGCCATGATTTATACCTCCTCCTCACAGAATCACAGAGTTAACTAGGTTGGAAACGATCTTTGAGATCATCAAGTCCAACCTACTACCTAACACAAAGCTAACATCAACTAAACCATGGCACTAAGCGCCACATCCAATCTTTTTTTAAACACTTACAGGGATGGTGACTCCACCACCTCCCTGGGCAGCCCATTCCAATGACAAATCACTCCTTCCGGGTGATTTTTTTAATTGTCTTTTCCTCATCCTCTCTCCAAGGAACAAAGTGCTCCTCTGGGGAGGCTCATGCCACTCTGCAGAGGACTGGAAGTATCGCTGCTCACTTGGCTGTCTGCTGGCAGGGCACAATCCCCGCTTTCATGAGTCATCTCCCTAGCCCAGCCAATATTGAATCCACTGCCTGGAGTCCCACCAGCACTCACATGTGCCTGACAGGGAACAAACATCATGGCAAGGACAGCTCCCCTGCAGTGAGATGCACAGCACCAGCCCTGCAAGGACGATGGGAGATGAGAAGAGTCGGCTCTCTTCTGCTTGAGCTCTCGTGACTGGCCAGAAAAGTGAAGTGAAAGAACATAATGGGAAGGGCAAGGTCAAGGTCACACTTGGCTTCTAATGCTGTCTTCCTGATTCACAGGCTTTCCCTTTTTTTTTATTCTATCATAAAATGTTATGTTTTGTTTTCTCATCAAGAAACATTGTTTTTATCTTGATGAGAAAGATGCACCAGTTTAAGCTGGAAAAGACCTCCAAGATCATCATGTTCAACCTTTGACCAATCACCACCTTGTCAATTAGACCATAGCACTGAGTGCCATGTCCAGTCATTTCTTGAATACCCCCAGGGATGGTAACTTCACCATCTCCCTGGGCAGCCTCTTCCAAGGCTTGACAAGCCTCTCTGTGAAAAAATTCTTCCTGATGTTCATTCTGAACCTGCCTGGCACAGCTTGAGGCTATGTCCTTTTGCCCTGTTGCTAGTTGCCTGGGAGAACAAGTTGACCTCTGCCTCACCACACCCTCATTTCAGGTAGTTACAGAGAGTGGTAAGGTCTACCCCGAGCCTTCTTTTTTCCAGCTAAACAACCCCAGCTCCCTCAGCTGCTCCTCACAGGACTTACTCTCTAGAGCTTTCACCATCTTTGTTGCCCTTCTCTGGACACACTCCAGCACTTCAGTATTTTCCTGCCCTGGTCCTGCTGGCCACACTATTTCTGATACAAGCCAGGCCTTCTTGACCACCTGGGCATACTGCTGGCTCATGTTCAGCCAGCTGTCGACCACACGTTCACAGGTTATTCTGAGTTGGAAGGGACCCACAGGATCATCTAGTCCAACCCCCAAGCAAATGCCCACCCAGGGATCAGGCCCACAAGCGTGGAACCATGGGTACCACGCTCCATCCATCCAAGCCTCTCACCATCTAGACCATGTCACTGAGCTCCTCATCGACTCTTCTCTTAAACACCTCCAGGGATAGCGACTCCACCGCCTCCCTGGGCAGACCATTCCAATGAGCGATCACTCTCTCTGTGAAAAAACCGCTTCCTAACATCCAGCCTCAACCTCTCCTGGCGTAGCTTAAGGCTTGTCCTCTTTTTCTGGTGTCATCAGCCTGAGAGAAGAGACCCACACCCACCCAACTGCAACCTCCCCTCAGGTAGCTGTAAACAGCAATCAGGTCACCACTGAGTCTCCTTCTCCAGGCTGAACAACCCCAGTTCCTGTAGCCATTCCCCATAAGGCTTGTCCTCCAGTCCTTTCACCATCCTTGTCGCTCTTCTCTGGACCCTCTCAAGCAGTTCAACATCCTTCTTAAACTTCTGGTCTCTGGGGAGACCAGAACTGGACACAGTACTCAAGATGTGGTCTGACCAGTGCCGAGTACAGGGGAAGGATAACTTCCCTAGTCTGACTGACCACACTGTTCCTGATACAGGCCAGGAATCCATTGGCCCTCTGAGCCACCTGGGCACACTGCTGGCTCATATTGAGTTTCCTGTCAATCATTACTCCTCAATCCCTCTCCATATCACCACTCTCCGGCCACTCATCCCCCAGCCAATAGGGATGCATGGGGTTGTTATGTCCAAAGTGAAGAACTCAGCACTTAGACTTGTTAAATCTCATATTATAGGAGTCTGCCCATTTCTCTAGCCTGTCAAGGTCCCTCTGAATGGCCCTCCTACCCTCTGGGAGTTCAACATTTCCCCCAGCTTGGTATCATCTGCAAACTTGCTGATGTTCTCTGTCCCAAGTCTGTACTGCTGCCTGGGGTTGTTGTGACTGAAGTGCAGGATCCAGCACTTGGACTCATTGAATCTCATGCCATTGGCTTTGGCCCATTGATCCAGACAGTCCAGATCCCTCTGCAGAGCCTTCCTACATGCAGAAGACATCACATATCACTCTAACTACAATTTAAAGCCCTTTGAGGTAACTTGGTGTAACTTTCCCATGAGTCAAGGCTCCTGACACTGTAAGATTACCAGATAAATGAAAAAAAGTTTAAAATGTCTTTAAAACCTCAATTTTTAGGTAACAGGTAAGTGACATAAAAAATTGTGTGCCTCAAACCACAGGCAATTTTCTGTTAATTTAGGATGAAATACTTTGAAAACAGAAGTCACCATTCTCACAAGCTGCAAAGAAGGCTTTGGAGAGGAGCTGTGACCACTGGTGTCCCAATAGCACAGACTTGCCTGAATGTGCAAGAGTTGGCATGGAATATAAACAGTAGCAAGCAGATGGTGTTTAGGAGGAGAAGACATCCAGTTGATCAAAATTATGGCAAGAGGTTGTGCTTACAAGTGCAAATGTAGGCTCACTACCTCCTCTTCAATATTCCTACCAGGTGTACCACAGTAGCTCCAGCCTTCTGAATACCGTTTCTACAGCCTGGTCATTGCACCCTCAGGGTTAAAAACAACCAAAAAACACTCGCATGAACTCTGCCGTGCAGCTACACCTCCAGATGACAGGAGCTCAGAGGGGTAAGAAGGAAGAAAATTTGGCTTGAACAGATCTCCTCTAATAAGAAGTCAGAACAGAAAGACATTTATTTGCACCAAAGTGCCAAAGACAACATAGAAACTTACCTAGCATTTATTTGGAGAGCTGGAAGGAGAACACTGAGGTACAGCCACCTAGGCTTCCCACAGTTAGTGCCTGTAGCAAAAGTGAGTTCAGTTGTGTCTCAAGGTTCCACGCTGTACATAGAAAGCTTCAATCAGTTCCTCAATATCTTGCATTTTTTGAGATCCCATTCAAAACCATTATAAGGGTGTTTAAAACAACACAGGTCTTTGCGTGACGAATTCCACATGTTGCATACACAGACATGATGGTTTTCAAAACCTCTGAAAGAATAAATTCACTGTATCTCAGTTCGTGCTCTACATGGCAGGGTGCTCCCAGCCTAGATGTATGAAATGAAACAATGACTACATTGTACAACAGGGCTTAGCATGAAGTGGTTATTTTCTACTCTGCCTTCACTGAGTTGTATCTTTGCAGGATGAAACTTCCATAAATTTTCCATTTGGAGATACTGAGCAGATTCATTCTGATACCCTTCTCTGGTGAAAATCTGCAGCTTTCAAAAGATGGGCTGTTGCTGCACACACAGCCCACTGAAGGGCCATTCATTATCACCCATCTCAGAGCTGATTAATCCTCAATAGCAATGGCTTATCTAAATTGTCTGAACTTTGTTAAGGCAGGACCGAATCCCCTTAACTCCTCTAATTCTAGGAGCTGGATTTTCAGTTCACTTCATGGAGTTTTTTTCTTTCAGCCTTGCACTGTCTTTGCACTAAGTTGCTCGGGCTATACCTTGGGAAAACCTGTATCTGCAGGTTCCTGGCCTGGCCAGGAAAAAAGTTGATCTAACATGGAAGATGACCCTCCTTTGAAGGTAGCCCTACAGAGGTCATTTCCAACCAAAGTGTCTCTGAGATAAAGGCATTATACTACTTGAATGGGGATAAGAACAGCTGAAGCTGCATGAAGCTGGACTGACCCAGAGCATGGCCAGGGCACTACACTCCCCTGGGAACTGGAAGATGCCTAGCTGGGGGCCAGTGCCTGTCCGGAGATGGTCGCCTTTGGGGCTGTTGATACTCAGTGATGGGTTCAAAAATAATGGCATGCAAATGGGCTTGGGGGCTGAGTGTCCACTCCTCAAAACCTCAGCTGAAAGCGCTTGCCCAGAACTAGGCAATGAGTGAGCTGCCAGAAGAACAATAATCCTCCCTGTTGCCAGATCTCTTCTTTAGCCACAAGCTCTATGGTAAAAAGTTACCTGCTGCAACTTTATATCACAATTATGTCTCCGTTAGATTTCAGAAAGCACCTGCAAAATCTAGTTAACTCACCACACCAAAAAAATGAAAACAATAAGGTACTTCAGATGAGAAGATAAAATGATAACATTGTTTTCAAGAGTGAAGCCTTTATAGTTTATAATTAAATATAACACTTTATTTGAGCTATTAATCTGACTTTAATGGAAATCCTTGAGAACTTTACTTAATATTCTGTAATGGGAAAATGTAAATAAGGCACTTCCAAAGCAAATAATGAACTTCTTTTACAAACAACAGAAGGTATTTTCCCCACACCACAAATATTATAGGTAACCCAACTGAGGGGCTGAGCAGACACAAACTTTTCCATTTCCATATGAACTAGTGTAAATCAGGAAGAATTCATCTGGTCATTAAGCATAACAGAAACATAGGGGTTTGCTCTGCCTACAGTTATTCAGCTATGGCTTTATATTTCAATATTTTTACAGTATCTTTCACACTGGGACTTGGAGGTTCCAAGGCAGTCAGAGACGCAATTAGATGAAAGACTAATTTAAGGGCTATTTGACTTTTCAGCCTTATTCCTTACTGTATTGCTTTTGCAGGTTTAAAGCACACTCTTGACTAATTAAACACATATGAATATTCTGTTGCATGTGCAATGAATGTATAATTAGACTCAAGAGAATGATTATGTGCTCTCTAGCTGACACTAACACTTCAGCAAAAAGGTACCCCAGACACCACTAAATGTAACCCATGAGCTCCTACTAATAACATGCTGTCTCTGATCTCCAGAGGATTATCTTACTCTGCAGCTCTTATAGGAGCAGTATATTGAAAGGGGTCTGAAACAGATACCCTGTAATTTATGTGTCTGCTTAGTGCCTCGGTGAGGAAAGGGTTTCTTTCCTTGTCTTTTTTTCAGGTCTGAAGTTAAGGATCTCCAGGGAGCAGAATGCTGTAAGGAACCTCTCAATGGTTTCAGTGAAGAAAGTGTACTTTCTTGCCCAAGCTCCATCTTTTTTTGCTTGTTCTTTTTTCCATATTCAGGACCACTTTTTCCCCTTATAAACACAGAGAAACCTCTTAAGTAAATTAGCATAGGCAGGGCCCTGTCTCTCTGGTCCCAAATTAAAGATGTCTCCTCCTTTATCCTCACCAAGAACTACCTCCTAGTGGTATTATTTACTATTCCTCATAAATATCAGTCCTTTTCCTTGCCTCTACTTGGCATTTTGCTCATCACTTTTATGCTGCTGGGTTTTGTTTTTGTTGTTGTTTTTTACCAGAGGTTACCCTCCTAGCCACCACATGACAATGATTTTTTTTTCCTTCTGCGATCTGTGGTTAGACCAGCTCAGACAACTATATAAATATTGTGGGGAACTGACCCTTAAATATCAGGTTTGCCTGTATTTTTTCACAGAGGTCTTTATTTCCTTAAATTGTAGGTGGTCTCCTTAAGACAGCAGGGAGACGAGCCTGATGTAGTGAAAGGAGAGGAAAAAGGAGCAGAAAAATTGCCTTAGGATGTTTCCTGTGGTAAAACAGAATAAGGAATATTTTCAGAAACAGTAAGGGCAGCTCCATACAAATTCAAGTCCAAATCTTCTGTGAAGTTCAGAGAACTCTGCAAATTGTGTGTCTCCTCCAAAACCTCAAAATAGACAACTTGAAGCTAATTTTGGAGCCAGTATTGGGGACATTGGCATTTCTGTACCCTTTGGCAGTTGTGAAGGAAAATGGGTGGGCGTTTTAAAGATTTCTGGTTTTCCAGAGTAAAGTTTGTTTAAAAAAAGCAGTGAAGTAGCTACTGAAAATCAGTTTCTATCACCTAACGTCAACCAAACATTAAGATAAGGAGTGGGGAATGCTCCTTTACTAGAAGTATGGCTTATCAGAGTGTAAGTAATCTGCAAATTTCCTCTCATCTTAAAAAGATAATCATACCTGGACAGGCCAAGGACTAACAATAGGCCTCAGCGTCGGCAATACCTGTGACATTGGTAGCATTACCCTCATGTTAGCATGGNTGTCGAACCACGACACATGGCAAATCAGATGGTATCACTGCAGTTAAGTCACTTTTCCATAGGTTCTACCTCCTTAAATATCTTCCTTGGGCAGGAGACTGGGTTACTTTTTGTTGTTGTTTACACTGTCAGTAGGACATGTTCTCTGCTGGCACTGAGGAGAACTGTACCAGAGAAGACATAGGACCTTTGTCAGTGTACTTGATCTCCAGATTTCATCACACCTAACATGCTTCACTGCAATTGCTTTACTTTACCCATTGATCAACACAAAAAGGCACCCAGACTCCAGAGTCTTTCATCTGTGCCTAAGCTTCAACGTCGACACACCTTAACATCGAGAAGGAAATGCACTTCTCCTTTACAACCCCAAAAGCATGTACAGAATTTGGAAAGTTTAGGGGATAAAGCAGGTACTCAGCTAGGAAGCACGGTGTATTGTTCCCAGCTCTCGTCAACCAACTCAAGGTAAACCTTCTGCTTTCCCAGGGCCACAGGTAGTCAGGCTGGCCCCACTGACACCCCAATCCACCCCCAGCTGTGATGGAACTGCTCCATGCAACTCCCCACACTGCTTCTGAGGCTTTGAGAGTTGCAGGTACCTGACATAGGGCACCTGCTGGGACCCTTCACTCACTTTTCTCAAAGCTCTGTCCTTTTGGGAAGGAAAACCTCAAGTGTCTGCCCACTCACATGGGAACATACCATATATCTCAATCAGAGCTGCTGAGGCAGATTGCTAAATTTAATTACCAGTTCCAAAGACTGAGATAGTGAATGACAGGTCAATTCATGCAGTGAGCTAGCAGAGATTGCTGATAAAAGCTTTCTAATTGAAAGGATGATAAAACTCTTATTAGTCACTGAGGAGCTTGAAGAATGAGTTAGTCCTGGGTTTTTTTACACTATGAAGTTCACGAAGTGCTAATCTCATCAGCACTCTATTGCCATTTCCTACCAGCCTAGTCACTCAAAAAGTCCAGGACATATCATGACATTGCAGGAGGGTGACCAGTCACTGTTCCCTCAGTCCTATTAAGCTGATTAATAGAAATAAGCCTTGTCAGCATGGATAGAGTCTGTTGTACTGTGGAGGACATCAGACATTTTTGTGAATTAGGAAAAAAGCAAAGAGCAAAAATAACCTCTTACACACAGCTCCCTTGGAAAAGCAACTTTGTTAACAATATGACATGTCCTTTGCACATCACCTTTTAGCCAGAAGCCTAAGATGGAGGCTAGTGGGCATTAGGGGTCCAGGTACTTGGGGCCCAGCTCCAGCAATGATCTGTATACAAGCAGTTTGAAACTTGAAGGCTGAACTTTGGCCTGGACAAACCACTACATAGACACATGCGCCTGTTTTTCACAGAGGCATTAGGACAGTCACCTCTGACAGTAGGACATGGCAGTCACTCAGGATGAGAAATGCTTTTAAATTGTCACAGCACAAAAACTACCAGAGCTGCCCTGCAAAAGCTCTGTGCCTAGACATGACCCAAAGTTACCTTCTGCAGTATTAAGTGAAAAAGCACTCATTGCTGGGAAGGCATGAAAACAGCCACCATCCATTACCAGAAACCTCTGCCACCTTGTTTCCACACTGTGTAATCCTGGATGATTTTTTCCTGCTGTTTTTTTTTTCCTTTCCTGCTCTTTTGCTGGTCCTTTTAGACCATGAGATGTTCAAAGTGGGACTGCCACTGCTATTTGCTCTGTGCCTAACACAATGGGCTACATGTAAATAATAATCCACAACACTTGCACAGACTGTATTGCTGAAATGTAGCCATGCCAGAGGTAAAGTTGGAAAGTGGCCAAGTGACACAAGCCACAGAACACGTATAAGGTGAAGTTTCGTCAAAGACAAAAGGTCAAGTCATTTTTTCACCCATAAGAAGCAGACGTCACCTTATGTGTTAGGATGCACCTTAGTTTTCCCTTTCTGCCTCACCAGCACCCACACAGGAGTTCTCACTACATGGAATTTAATACCTACATTAAGAAGCCCAAGGTTTTCCAAGAGGTTGCAGCACTCTTGAAACTGTTCTTTCCATGTTTAACTAGTGACAGATTTACTGCCTCTACATCAAAAATTGTGTAAATTCTTTCCACACAGAAGACCATTCCTCCTGGAAACAAGTGTGTCTGGCTGGCATATCTGACTAGAAACTGGCATGAGGAGACACAGAAAATAGTTGCATTAACCAATGTGTGAAAGTAGTCCAACAATGGCATGATTAGTGGTGCTTGTATTTATGGATTCAAATAGTGTAGAAGCTTGTCGAACTGTAAGACCCTCTTAATTTCAGATCCTCCATCTCTTGAAAGTCAAGGCTGGTCTTGATCAGCTCAGTCCTATTGTACTCAATATGGATTGCCTCAAGTCAAAAGCCTCAGGCTATGCACAGACACCTTTCTTCATAGTCAAATGCACAGGTAGGTATTTTGACAGAACTGCATGAGACAGATCAGCAGCTCTGCCAGTCAAATATTAGAGATGTAACTTGCAAAGGAGGGACAGTGATATGCAACTGTGGGCAAAAACTTCTTCCATCAGCTGAGTCCAAAAGGTGTATTAACTAGAAGTATAGTAACTACAACATCACACTAACATTTAAAACAATGAGTCTCATTTAGTGCCTGGCTATGAATGCCTGGCCATCTCATACCACTGACTTTACAGCACACATCTCAGACTTGGTCTCCATACATTCTCCAGATGTTATAATTATGTATTGAATATAGTTATGCATATATAAGTATGTATCAAATATATACTGTTTTAATTTACGTGGTCTCTTAAGAGTGCTATGCCTGTAGTTCAGGCACCTATGTTGGTATAAAACTTCTCTTTACTAAGTAAATATATTTTTATTATATACTATTCTATTTTATAAGTTTATTTTTATATTTATTTTTACTTACATAAATATTTCTAACTTAGGGATAAGCCGTGCCACTCTGCATCCATATAAACTCCTATGCACCCATCCTCACTGCACGATTTTCCACTAGGCATTTGAAAAAGTGCACCTGCTGAAGCAGGTCAGTTTGTGGTTGTAGTGATTATACAAAGCTTCAATACATATCCCAGTAAAGGCTCCCTAGCCATTTTCACACACACTCTGGAATAACAAATGCATATCTCAGTGACACAGAAACTTTTCTCCCTCTCTCCTGCTGTCATCATCAGTGAACCTCCCTTGAATCAAAGACGGTTGTTTTATCCCAGGAAAAGTCTAACAGTGCTTAGGCAGTTGCTCAAAAAATTTTTCAGAAAGGTGCACTACAAATCAGATCAACCAACTGACCCCTGTTTTTTGTCTTGTTTTTAAAATAAAAACATCTTTAATTTTTCAGGGTGCCTTTTTTTTTTCTTGAAACACAGCCTCCATCTTATCAAGCCACAGCCCCAATTAGCAACCATTCAAATTAATAAGACAGATATCCCAAGTTATATGTTTCATGCTTACTGCAAAGCTGAGCAGATGTGAAGCATGTTTACAAATGCAGAGACATTTGGGGAGTTGCCCTGTTTGATGTCTGGACTTGTTTCGTACACACTCCTTATACTGCTGCAAGTTCTTGGAGGAGGATCTTTTGGTGACTTTACCAAATTAACTGAAATGAAGCCTCTTTCTGTTTAAGCCAAGGGGGACATGGTTTAAAGCTTCTATTTTTCCTTTTTTTTCCAGTTGCAAGGTATCTTTTTAGCCTATATCTTCCTGTGTCATCAGTAGTTAGGCATGTACAGGAAATCAATCTCAACAGGGATAAAAGATTCAAAACCTGCCAGTAAGCATTAGATAACAATTCTTTTTAAACACAAGCTCTTCAAAATTATGCTTATTAGCAAAATACAGCATCTGAATCAAATTCCTAGATAACCTAATAACAATTAATTTTGTTCAAAAGATTAAGCCTGAACTGTTTTGGTGACCATAGGAATAGAGATCACTAATACAAAGCCTAGCCAGAGTTCCTTTAGGGTGAGAAGTATGAATAGCAGCACAACAATTGCTGGAAGAGATGCCAATGTAAAAATAACTTTAAAAAATTTAAAAACTCCTAACAGAAATTTAGGCATGGGAAATACATGTCAGCCAATAAGGAGCTCTGTTCCTCTTAGCCTGGAGATTCAGGATGTCCATAGCAGGTACAAACAAGAAGAACCACTTTTGAGGCATTCGTTTCTTCTAGTAGTTATTTGCATAAAAACATTTTCCCCAATACATTGGAACTAAGGAGACAGGAAAATACAGATACCTTGTGCTCATGTATGTACTTCCAAATCTCTGTACACAAAAGCAATACAAACACAGAGAAGGTCAAATGTTGAGCTGAAGGGAGGCAGTGGCCCTTCTCTGGTTACATGTCTGCACATGTAACATCAGGTTCAAACACTGAGGTGATGTAAATTGGAAATGCTCTGTTTAAGTCAGCAGAGTTAGGCCATTTGGTGCTGATCCAAATTATCTTCTTTAAGTATGTAGGGAGGCCATGCCCTCTTAAATCTGAGCAGATCCACCGAGTCAAAGGTAGTTTGCAAAGAATCAAATCTGTTATTTTTTCCCTCTCCACCTGCAGCCTATTAATCCGTAAAACTTGAAAAACAATGGAAACCCACTGCAGTGTATTATGAGATTTTGAAAAGTCCTGCAGACTGTTGGAGATACTCACAGGAGTTAGGTTAGCAAAATTGCTCTACCAACACAATTCTTGAGATGCTGTCAGCAAATGAAGGCTGAAAAAACAAAGAACCCACAAATCAAGTCCACAGGAACAGGCAGCTTGTTTCATTGCTTCTGACAGGAAGGCAGTTTAAGCCCTGCTTTCACTTGGCCATGTGTGTCCTTAGTGATTTTGAAACTGGAAAGGACCTATTAGATATGTTGAGTTGGGGTACTGCCAGTAGCTATTGCTTTCAAGACCTTTACACACTGAGATGGGAAGAATGTGTCCATGAAATAGATACCGGAGCCTGTGTGTTTGTGCATGCGTGTGTCAACTTCAGAAGCAAAAAAGCCTGAATGAGTTAGATCTGTAATCTTAACTCCCTTTGGGAAAACTCCTCCTCCAGAAACCTTCTACTTTTTTTTGGAAAAGACACATTTCTGTTATTACAGCTCTCTCATATATGTATTTTGTAATTTCAACATGCAGCAAGATCAGTGTCTACACTGGCATAAAGGACGCCTGCAATTATGGCACAAATGAGGAATAAAATATCAAGACTGCCACACAGATACACAAACTGATCTATAGGAAGGCTTGACATATTACTTTATACCCGTGAATAACAATGTAGGGGTACCCAGATATATCTTAATTTTTGCTCTTAATATTTACTTAGTGACTTATTTAGTCAAAATTCTTCTATATCTAGAAAGAGGCGCTAGAAGACAGTTTGAAGTTGAAAGGACATCACAACACTCTGCCTCTCTGTTTCCATCTTGTATCCATATCCTGTGATTTCAATTCTTCCTCCAAGCTGGACTGAAGAGGAAGAAAAACCCTCCATAGTGCCCCTCTACAGCATCACTCTGATAGGGAGACAAAGATGTGTGGGATGGAGAGCAGCTCAGAGGACACACAGCTGACCACTGGTCACTGCACTGCCTGCTGCACCCCTTGAGTCTGTGCCATTTCCAGACTTACACTGCAGCAGTGGTCCACAGGCCCTTCCATCAACTCGTACTCCCAGCCACTGTCTGTCTTTGTGGTTTTAGAGCTACCTGTTCACACAACAGCTAGTAAAGGAAGCAGCCAGACATTTGAGGCAATAGGCAAGTCCCTATTGCCTTCCCACTGGATAGGAAGTGTCCTCTCCTCCACTTCCAGAGCTCTCTGGACCAGGAGTGTGAGAAGGGATGAGGTCCTACCCCACATCCAGCTATGGCAGCTGAGCTCAGCTGGGAAGCATCTGCAGCAAGCTCGCAGGTTGACCCCTCCAAGTCCAGCAAGAGCAACAGGGATTTCTCAGCTGAATGCTCCTGCCCTGGAACTCACTCCTCTTGGCAACTGCTCAGACCTTGAGTCTAATGACCTTCAGGGCACCACACAAACTTCATTCATTTTGCTTAACGTTCGATTAACTGAGTTTTCTTCTATAATTTACTCTGAGATTGAGGCCTCCATAGCAAACAGGAATGAGAAATAAACTTCTTAAGTTTTTATGCAAAAGCAGCAAGGCAGCAAAGTAAATACAGTTACTGTATGCAACCTAAACCAAAAACCAGCACTGAAATGTATACAAGAAAACAACTTCAACATTGATAAACCAAAAACACTGTTGGCAGTCAGTAAAGAGTTGACTGCATCTCTTTGTTTCCTTGGCAAAGAAAACACTTCAGACACAGAGCAGAGATAAAGCAAAGAACCAAAAAGAAAATGTACAATTAATCTTTTTGTTGCTGTTTGTAAAAAACACCTGTTATGCTAAGGATGCAAGCAAAGTTTTTCTTTTGTCTCTGAGCAATTGATAGAGCTGCTGCAGAGATCTTTTGCAATTGTGAATACAAAAGGAGGTGGCTTATCTGGCAGTCAGACTGCAGTTCCCATGATGAAAGAGTCCGAGGACTGTGGCGCTGGCATGCACATACCAGCTACTCCCTCCTGTGATCCTCTGTGCTGCAGCTCACCCATTCTCTCTCCTTTTTTTTTTCCTTTTTTTTTTTCCATGTCAGGACTTCATCGTAAAATTTCTGAACAGTTTGGCTGTGGCTTCAAATCATGTCCCATCCCAAATGAAGGGACTGCCTCAGGGAAAGACAGCCTAGATAAAGGCTCATGTCCTAGTTGCCAGGATAAAGTAGGGGAGCAAAGAGATTCAAGGGATTTAAGGGATTTTAAAGTGTTCCCTGTAATTTGACAGTTATTTATCATGTTCCAGCTCTCTTACTTCCTCAAGCTCCTTTGTAACTCAGTATGTACCTACAGAACTTCAAGGGTTTATATGGAGCTGCATAGGAAAAAAGAAATTTTAAAAACCTGAATGGTTCACAAAGTACTCAAAATTACATAATTGGGTAGATTATGGTGTTGAAATTTGTTGAGCTTTTTCAAAAGCCCTGACAATTTACGTGGACCAAAACAGGGCTGAACTGACTTTCAGAGTCAGCATGGTTGGAGCATGTTGCATTTCCTCAAAGATAAGAGAGAGAGACAATCATTTCACACTGTGCCCAGATTTACAGTAACACTGGAGGTATGTGAATCATGATGATAAATGTTGCAATGCACAGCAGACTCCTGATTCAAAGTCTTCTCTTTATGAAGTTTTCCTATCTCTAAGAGTATGATGTAGTTCTTGGGTAGATCCCAGATGGTGGAAACCCACTTCAGCACAAACCTCACTGAGACCTTCATGGAAGAGATGAGTACTCTCTTCCTGGCCGGACAGTGCAAGAGCAGCTCAAACATGCTCATCCTCTTTGGGTCAGATATGGTGAAAGCTGGATAAAGGAAGACAAGAGTACTACACTTTTTGCGTGGAAAAGGACAATCTGTGCATCTATTAACCCAGACATTAATGGTGCATCCATACACTGTGTTTTCAGCTCTGCATATTCTCAGTTTGATCCCTGGTAAGGCAAAGTAGTGTTCAGCACATTTACAGCCTCATGGTTGTGAGGAAACCAAGCAAAACCTTGCAACTTCAAAATCTATATCAGCATTCATAGGTTGTAGCTCTTTCCCAGCCCTGCTTTGCATTAATAGTTTTGGAAAATTACAAGATTACAAGAAGAAGGGAAAATCAAAAGTTTCCTATTCTGCATGATGAAGATCTCTCTCGGGAAATCACCTACCCCACTACCCCTGCAAATAAGATGCCAGGCATAAACATTTCATCCAGCTGAAAGCAAATACAGATCCCGCTGCTAAACCTGCAGGTCCAGACATATATAAAAAGGCTTAAATGAAGCAAGGCCAAAAATGAACTTCAGCAGCACAAATGGGCACAGTGCTGGGGAGCACAAGGGAGCAGAGGTGGAAATCGTTTAGCAAGACTACATGGTGGCAATTTGAGTGACTCACAGGAGCAGGAGCTTTCATTATTTCAAAACATCGAAAAACATGCTTGGTCCCCATACCGCGGTGTGGCTGCACATATTGAAGGTATCTCAGGTTCCAAGTGGCAGAGGCAGCTGTGGGACACTTGGGTACCCCTGAGACTTCTCACTGCCCCTTCGATTTCTAGGCACAGTGACAGGATCTGCACATGCTCTGAAGGGCTGCCCCTATCCCCGTTGTTTCAGGCCGTCCACATGACTGCGGGAAGCAGGTCTCCCTGCACAGGGCAGTTCAGGTGTGGCTCCTGTAGAGGTACGCTGGCAAGGAGATCAGGGCATATGTGCTGATGTGAAGACAACTTTGATCTTCCTTTTTCTGGAAAAAAGTAAAGTGGTGGGAAGCACAGAGAGGGAAGAGGAGATCACAGAGCATGTAACCACCCAGAGGTATTGCCCACCGCCTGGGAATCCCCTGAACATGGGAGAAGGCTTCCTTTGCCAGAAAGCTCAGCCAGCTGTTTTCCCAAAGGGCTCTTTGGGGTTACGCATAACAAGGAGCATCTTTTAGCCTGTTCTGCTTTTTATTAAGGACTTAGTAAGCACTTTCTTCATTCATTTAATGACATCTTTCCTTCATTTCCCAAAGCTAGTCACGCACTGAAATTACTGACCTTAGTAAACACACACACACAAAAAAAGTACCACTCTTTTCATGAAAAAGCTTGGCATTACTTCCCAGTAAAAACTGCAGAATCCTTATGGAAGCCAATTAAGCAATAAAGCACAATAAAGTACAGCCTATTACACTAACATAATAGTTCACACCTACAGTATAGCTACTAGAATCACACCTGGAGTGTTGCATAAAGCCAAAAGCCAGGAACTGTTAAAACAAGCTAGCCAGCTTATTATTACAATGTAATTTCTGCCTGGGGATACACTGCAGAAATTATAAAATATTGATATGTATTTTTATTTGAGTGTGAACAAAAATCTGAATTGTAAAGGGAAATGAACGGGTGATTTAAGAGTACAGTCAGATGGAGCTTGATTCATTTAAAACTATAAAAGGCCAAATGCAAAGGGGTCTGCAGCAGAAGGGAAAAGAAGTGGATGGGGTGATACCATGACATCTTGCATCTGCTCTGTGGTTTGCTCTCATGAGGCAGGTATTCAGCTGACCTTAGCTGAAGGAACTCATTGAAGCCAACAGAACTATTATGAACATTGAGATAGCTAGGCTGGAAGTAATTTGATGGAAAAAAATTAAGTGCTTAGTCAGAGTCTCTAGCATGCCTTCCCTTTGAAACATCCCCCAGTGATAACCATCATAATTAAACTTCCTTGCTCAGGTAGGTTACAGAGGAATTAGGCAGCCATCCTCCATTCTTGCTCTGTGAAGTTTCAACTTAGTAAGGCATGGGACATAGCACTGCTCAACTGTGGTGTAGCAGCAGGTCACCCCATCCTAAAGGAAGAACTAAAAACAACAGATCCAGAGACAGTGAAAACCCTCTCTCTTATAGCATTTGCCAGATAATTCAGGGGGAAGAAAAAAAAAAAAAAGCTGTTCTCCTACAGGATGAGTTGGGACAGATATTCCCATTTCACTTGGTTATGACCCTAAATGAACCAGTTGCAGGATATAAATGAGGGAGAGGTGCTCTAATACTTCAGATATACGTTTTCCATTTAAAATTTTGGCAGGCCAGAGAGCAGATGTAGCTTGTTTCTGCTCTAACACCTGGTGGGTACTGGAGGCCATGGGGGAGTTGCCTGCTGGCATTCATTCTTGGTGCACCTGTAACACAGCGCCTGAAGCTGTCCCTGGTATTACTGGCAAAATAAAGGCATTGGCCATTCCCACGCAAAGGCTAAGAAATCATGCTTCTTACTGTGGGCTCCTTTGGCAGGCTGGGGCCCTGACTAACAAGCCCCATGGCTTCTGTGTCTCTTCATCAAACTCATAGGCAGAAGATAGTCACCTCAGCTGATCACATCCTCCTCCTGTCTGGCCTCCGCTGCATCTGCTTTCCCGTCTATTTGAAGAGCTGCCAGAGAAATAACCTTCCCTTCCCACTGTTCTGACCTTGTCCCCAGGTGCCCCTGGGAGGCAATGGTCACACCAGATCTGCTGTATAAAGGCTGCAGCCACCTCTCCTGGTAACACTTTAACACAGAGCAGCCAGGCAGGCAGGAGAGGGGTCAGGGTGGTCCCTGCATCACCTCTGCTGATTACATTCCATTTCTCCAGCATAGGACACCAAAGTCCCTCATACAGAGAGCCTCCTCACACTGAATGGACAAGGGTGTCCATCATGCCCTTGCCTTAGCCCGTGTTCTGGATCCCCCACATATCTTTGGGACAACGGCTAGTGATGACGTTGCTTGCCAGCAGAGGACTGCAGGGGCACTTGCCCTCAACCCATGTCCCTGTGCCCCAGGTGGCCCCTCACATCTCCAGACCATGACAGTCAGTCTCTAGGAGGCCATGAGTGATAAAATTCAGAGGTCCACGCATTCTGTGAGGAGCTGAACACAGAATCTATTGAAAACCCCACCAGAGTTACTCAGGATTACCACTAATTAGTTAAACAATCCTGACCATCTGTGATTTCTGTGGAGACTCAGTGGCCCAGCCTCCACTGCTTCTCTCTGGTGCCAAGAAGTTATCAGGGCACTTGCCTCAAAACTGGGCTGTCTTGCAACATTTTTCTGAAGTACTGTTTGCTTGGGTCTGAAGATTTCTGTGTGCAAAACAAACCAAAACATAACACAACAAACAAGTAGAAAATTTCTAGGAACAAACTAATGGCTTCAGGGACCAAGTTGGGGCAAGAGGATGAGAAAAAAACCAGTGGGAGCTGAGGGACATTCGAAATGCTGGGAGCATGCCCAGAACCTGTGTTAAAGTGGAACGGGGTGAAAATGGGTCAGATCTTTTTCTTTTAAATTTGTATTCTACCTGTTTCAGTGGCTCCTTGAAAACTGGTAACAGCCAAAACTGTGTTTCACAGCTCTGAACACTGAAGGGAAGTAAAAGTAATCTGGTCTTCCTTCTTTTTAATTTTATGAAACAACAGCCCTTTGCAAAGGTGCTCAATTCAGTTCCCAAGCTGGACCACTACACTACCACACATACATACAACTAATTCTGAAACCTAGAAATATAGGGGAAGGGGAGTGACACTCTATTTTTTTTTTAGAGAAGCCATGTCTAAAGATGTGGCAAGGGAAAAAAAGAGGCGTAGAAAGACACATTTTATATTAAGGCCAGATGTGGAAAGGGGGAAAAAAAATTAGACTTGTGCCAACCAGCATCAAGGAGAATTTTTTGTGTTTCAGCTTCAGAGTTGAATCTGCAGCTCAACGAGCCACATGCTGATATCTGTCAGTCTAATGACTACGGCATTTTAGCAGCATAACACTCCTGCCAACAGAGAAAAGGGAGTTGGTAAACTAAAAGTAACCTCTTCGCTCCGTCTATTACGGTATAACCTTTTGGACAGTTAGTGAAAACTGGTTCAAACTGTGCTGCCGTCCAAACTTCAGACCCATTGAAAAGCTTGACTTGGCCCCAGGCCAAAGTCCAGTGTTTTATTACCAGTCTCATGTCTTTCTGTCCCTTGCCTTTTATTATCCACTTATTTTCTTAGCTTTTTAGGAAAAAAAAAAAAAAAAGGAAAGAAGTATCCTTATAGTACAATAACTATCTTAACAAATCCTGGTACATGTCATGGACCTCGTTAATTGATTCCACATCCAAAACAGAAGACTTGGGCTATTTTTGTTGTTCAAAGCTGTACATTGGCCAACATCCTCTGCATATAATTAACCCCCTATTTCCATGGAATCTCTACATTAACTTATTACAGACTCAGATGGTAATGAACTCCCGGGAGAAGTCCACATACAAACATTGGCCATTGGCTTCACTACCCACGTGGATTAAACAAAAATTAATCTCATCTATTTGGTTATTCATTTGGTGTCTTTAAATTGGAGGCGTTTTTCTGCTTCGTTTGATGCACACAAAGAAAGAGGGATCTGGCTACTGAACTTTATCCAGAAACATCCATGTGTGGAGCAGATTAATGGGAACTTTTCATACCCATAATAGCTTTACAGCAGCAAAGTAGAACACGCAGTTCTCCCTGGGTGACTATACTGCTCTGAGAGACAGTGAAAACAAATGTGGCCAGAAGATAGCAATGTTTTGCTCATCAAGTGCCGTGTAGTTTAGACATCATTAAAGTGACATGTTTAGAACTGAACCTGGGAGGAAATTCACGTATTGTTAATGTGGGATTTTTGTAGGGTTTTTTGTTTGGGTTTTTTTATGTGGTGTACTCAAACCTTTGGACACTGAAATAAAAACAAGAATGTGACAGATAGAGATGTCCCAAAGCAGCTGCTGGTATCAAGTGACCACATATAAAATGGTAAAAGGGAACTGACAGGCTGACTAGTAAGGAAAAGTAGTGGCAGCAGCAGGGATTACTGTTTCCCCCTCTACCTGCTTCCCACTGGAAATAATGATTTCTAACTAAAGAGACCGGAACAGATATTTTTATATCACTTGTAACTTAACTGGTAGCAACTACCTAGCTGAAATCCAAGAGAGTGAGATCTTTCTCCAAACTTTGCACTGGCCACAGACCAGTCATCATACTACTCTGTGCCTCAGTTTCCCCATGGGATAAGCCTGGTTAAGAATAATAGCATCCTCTGGAAAATGCTCTGAAAGCTACTAGGGGAGAAAACTATAAGTGGATAACTCTAAATAAAATCACTTCTCCCCTGCCTCCTCCTCCCCACCTCCTTAAACTCATCCTCAAAAAGACAGTGGGTGGCTCTTGGGTTTTGGGGTTGCAGTCTTCCACAGCACTCGTCTTTATGCTGTGTGGCTCACATGGAGGTGTTCTGAAGAGGTTTTGTGAGGCCTTATGGTCTCTTCTTCCTGCCGTGGACACAGAATCTGCTTCTTGGCATGAATTGACTTTGTCAGGTCAAAATTACCAAGGTCAGTCCATCTGTGCTAAGACACTTCCTCAACTAGACCCTTTCAAATTCATGGTCTAACTTTTGTGGACAGTACTAATCCAATTTCTTGCATGAAATCCCAATGTATCAGACCTGCCTTTCCCATAAGCACCCCTCCCTGCCTCTCATGTGACTTCAGTTCTATTTAGAAAAAACTCATTACTTTGAAAGGTATTTATGCAAATGTTCAGTTGAGGGCGAGCCATGTGCTGTCAATACCCATAGCACTGCCTGAATCACCTCCTCATACAACATTCCTGCTGTTGTAGGACCTTCTGGGAGAGGAGCAGAGCTGGCCACATGCTTCAGGGCCCTCGGAATTTCCCCTGGCCCAGACAAGTGCTCCTCCTCCTGCAAGCCAAGGATGGAGCCCCTCAGAGACCAGGCCCTAAAGGCCACCTCAGAGGTGTCCTGATCAGCCTGGAGGACCATCTGCAACACAACCCATCCCTCACAAGGGAGCTGCCAGCCAGGATCAATGCCAGACAAAGCCTGTGCCTTTTGCTGCCATGTCACCATTTTCAGTATGAGCTTTTCAGGCTCACCTGGCACTTGCTCAGGTGATTAAAGGTTGGGGCAGAAATTCCCTGCCTACAAGTACCTGAGCCAGCTTGATTAAACCTCACTGGCATCTGCCTATGTGCGTCAAAGCCTCAGGCAGCCATGCAAACATCGCCTTTGACAGGCAGGGGCAGATGGACTTGGAGGAAGGCAAGTATGGTGGCCCACTTCCTTCTTGGAGGCATTTCTCCACTCCTGTCCCCCACCTCTCCAGCCAGCATCTCCCCCATGAATTGGGGCTGAGGCAGCAGCTGGTTGTCCCACCTCCCCACATCCACAGCAGCTGTTGTCCCCCTGCCACCCCGACATGCTGCTGGCTTGGTGAGTTGTATCAGTGGGAAAGCAGCCAGGAGACACTGATGTCTGACAAGAAGCAAAAATAGTCAATATGCCATCTCTGCAAACAGCTTGAAGTCCAACACAGGGAGCATACATGGGTGAAGTCCCTCAGGGAGGAGTGAGCTACCTGCCCTGCACCCCCTGGCTTGCGGGAGGGAGGGGCAGGAGTCCTGTACCCTGTAATACCTGTTTTAGATGTATCTGAACAAAAAACCATAAAAAATTGCTGAAAGTCCTGGGAAAAAGGGGTTTAGAGAGAGAGCTTACATCCATGGCATTAAGTGTTGTTGATCTGAAAACCACCAGCTGAGATGTTGCCCTGAGTCTCATAGTGGTGCTTCTAGGGTGGCGTGTCCTGGGGTGCCACTGTGACTCACCTCTGCAGTTTGAAAGATGAGCAACAGGAACGTGACTGGGTGCCCTATGTCTTCTGCAGGGTGTTCAGGATGGACAGAGAATAGGTATATAGTATTTTGTTCTCCATCCATTTCTGACAGCCTGCCACAACATACTGGCCAACATCTCGTGACAAAAAAGCAGGAGGCAGAAAGCAAAGGGTGTACAGAAAATGGAAATCAGGCTAGAGGACAAATACAAAAGCCAGTGAGGATGTGGCTGAGACCCACCCACTTTTTCAAAGCAGCTTTGCAAGTTCTTTTGCCACCAATATTTAACTAGTTAACCAGTTCATCTAGTCACCTACGTCAGCAAGCATCGCTGCTCCAAACACACCACTCTGGTCCTCCATGCAGCTGCTGTGGGGACATCAGTGCTACTCAGGCACACCACTGCCAGCTGGAAATGCACTGGCTTACATATTGAGGCCATATAAAAGAGCAGGAAGGCACAGGGATAGACTGACTGCTGGAGGCTGACTCAAATTCTCCAATAGAGCTGCCCAGCTTGCCTTTTTCCAGACACAGTATGTCTCTGGCCGGGTAGCAGAAAGCAAAGCACAGCTGTGATCAGTCCAGGGCACATCAAGAAGAGGTAGCAAAGCACAAGTGGCATTTAGTGCATCAAACCCAACATCTGAAGGGCATTGCTGTCAATGATGGTAAACAGTACAAGATAATTTCTGCAGGAAAACACATGAGTTGGACATGTCCAGGCATGTGTTCATTACCAACTAGGAGATGAAGTTGGTGGGATTCTTGTGGTGCTGAATTATTTGGCTCATTACAAGCACACATTCTCATATACAAGTTTTTGCACCAGAGTGCAAAAAACTGTGTGTAAGAACTGTGACTTTAAGATCAGGATTGCATCTAATGTAGCAGTCTTTCTTTCACAGTTCCCCTGAAAACAACAGTGTGATTGCCCTTTATTCAACATTTACTAATGTTTCTAAAATACTGGGAAGAATTTCACTAATCATCCATTTCCTTCCACTTCACAAAGGAGCCTAAATAAACCCTCAAAAATTACAAGACATGCAACAACTAGTGGAGGTCCGTAAGCAGCACCAGTTAAATAAGCAGCCAGCAGATAACAGCACAAAAACCTTTCGGGAACTCGATAGCAGAACATCACTGAGAACTCAGTGAATGAAGTCGCCTCTGAGGGAGCATTTTGCTGAAATCAATGAGACCTTAAGAGAGAGATTTAGGGAATTCATTTCTCATTCACACTGAAGTCTTCTCAAAGCTACTTTGCTATCCACACTGATATCCAAAGCCTCCAGCTCCAGCACCCAAAATTCAAACCACACACATTCAGGCCCCTCCAGCAGACTCAAGGTTTGCCCAGTTGATCCAGACTTTCCCATTTTTCTTTCTTATATGTATTTCCTGAGCTCATGGAAACTACCCTCAGCACAGAAGGGAGCTGCCTGTGTTAATGGGGAGTGGGGGATGGAGAGGAAGACACGAGGAGCAACTAACTTCTCTTCAGCTGACCTGACCACCCTACAAACTTTGCAAGGCTTTGCAAGGAAGAACCTTGGGGAATCTGCAGTACAGGTGATTGCTGGGAGACAGTGGTGACAATTTGCTACAGGAGAGTCAGAGATGGCTCATGCAGAAAATCTTGCCCTTGGCACTTCCCTGAGAAGAGAAATCATGGACTGGAGGGAGGTTGAGCTGTGGGTTTGCTCTATGGTGGAGTGCAGTATCCTTGTCTCCATCTTGCCAGAAATCTGGTAAAGAATGAATCAGTGGAAACAGTGATCAGGCAGCAGACTGGAGACTCTGGGACTTCAAATACTCCCCTGAAGTTTAAAACCTGATGGCATCCATCACACACTTCCCAATCAGGCTTCCCATGATCATTATGCATCTTTATCTTTACTCTCCCTATGGTACTCTGGATGAAAGATACCAATCCATCTGTAATCACCCAAAAAGAATGCTATAAAAAATTCCAATAAGCTGCTAGGATCCAGTGATTTCTACAAATCATATTTACTGTTTAAGTTCAGGGAACTAAAAAAAAGGAAATTGTTCTACAGTAAAAGTAGACAATGCTGCGTCAGGCAAGAGGAGAACTTCCTGATTTATCAAGCTGGGAGATGTCCGCTGCAGTTTTAAAACCCAACCTTTATGTGTCAAAAATGTAAAATTCACAACAGAGCCAGATTTCCAAAGGTTTATCCACATAGTTGCAAGCCTTATATAGGTATTAGAAAGTTCTACTAGCCCAATAACATGATTTTTAAAGTGAGTTGTTCAGGCCAGCTCTGTGAATGAGTATTTAATTTTCAGTTGACTTTGGTTGTAGCTAAAATTTTACTTCAAGATCAATTATTCTGGTTTCAAACCAAGTTGTCTACTTTGTAATGATTTTAAACTTTACTCTCAGTTGTGGAAAGCAACTTTCCCACAGAGCAGAGGACAGAAGTGCTAATGCACACCTTTGTTTATTTGAGAATTCCTGCGTGGAGCTAGTCCTATTTTAGAATAAAAGCACTCATGCAGGAACTCAATTAACAAGAGAGTTAGACCCTATATAATTATTTCCAAACATTCTGTGTGTATGCTAGCTTTGTATCACAACACCCACTCTGTATGCCAGTTCTGATGTCATGACATAACTTGCTGTAATAGATTATTTGGGAATTAAAACCAAAACAAACTGGTATTATAAGGAAAAAGCATTGCCACATGAGGGCATTCTTCATCTCTTTCAGAAGCTTGACTTTTAGACTCAGATCTAAATTAAGTTACATTTTAAGATGAAAAGGAAAACACAGTTTTTATTTATGGTTTACTAGGTTTCTTATATACCAATTAGGTATATATACCTAATATATATATAAAAATATATAATATAATGTAATATATATAATATATGATATAATATATGATATAATATACTATATATAATATATATCAAATATATAAATATACATAATATATATATATTTGCTAGGTTTCTTATATGCCAATTAGGTGAAATATTAGCACAAACTTTGAAAAGAAACATTCTTTGTCTCCATCCATAGTCATACTGTTTTTCTGTGGTGACAGTAACATACTCTTTGGGCTTAGGGCAGAGGAGACAAGCCATCTCAATGCATAACACTCGTGTCCTTTAATGTTCGGTTCAAAATAAATGCAGGACACAAAAATCAAACATGGAGTTATGAACGATATAGATTTTGCCTTTTGCCCAATGGGAACAACTTCCTGACTTATCAGCCAAGCCAAGGCAAAGGGTGGCATCTCTTACCGTCCTCTTGCCAAAGAAGGGCAGGGGTTTGGGGTTCCCCGGGGTTTTCCAAGCTCTAGCACACTGCTGGACCCATCTCCTCTCAGGAAAGACTGCCCATGGATCTGTGCCCCCTAGATCATGAGATTGCTGCCAAACCCGCCTCAAATCACATGGTCAACCCAACAAAGTGTCACTTGCAAAATCTATCTTTTACTACAACCATCAGACTTTCAGAGTCCACCAGCCCAGAAATTAATTAGGTCTTTAGAGAGTACTGACAGGCAGCAAGAGGTTAATCTGTTCCCCTAGAGAGCTGCCCCAGAGCAGGAATGATCCTCAAGGCCACAGACTTTCCCTGGTCCTCAAAGGAGGATTTTGGACCCATGATGGAGCATAGTGACTCATTAGGAAATAACAGCATCCAAGCCTTTGAGTCACTAGAAGTAATTTTTCTTCTAGTGAGTCAGAGTATCTGCACATTTCTGCTTCCTGGAAATTTGAGTATTTAAACATTCAACATCCCACTTGAGTATCATAAATGTATCATGGAGATGATTCTACAAAACATTAGGTTTCTCCCAGCTAATTCTAGCTAGTTCTATTTTCTAGCTAATATTCACTGATACTCAATATGCGACAGGACCTGTCCTTGAGGTGATTTGTTAAAATCAAATGGGAATGTGTTTTCCCAAATTCCAGAGGAGCAGGGTCTCATGCCAAGTTTCAGAGCCGGCCACTCACCTGACCTGGGCTCAGCAGTTCCTGCCACAGGAGCACTAAGTCCTGGAGCCTTCATCCTTGGCTGATCCAGGGAACCAGGAAGCTGCAGGGGCTGGAGCCCTCATAGCACCCGGCTGCTGATAATTTTGTCAGTCTGAGCTTGTGCTGACTAAGATGTTCGCACTGACGATAAAAGCCAGCTCACAGGGGAAAACCTTTCTTCAGCTTCTCCCTTTATCCCAGAGATGTAAATTCATTATGTGTGCCTTTCACCACCGCACCCATGCTCCAAGATTACTTCATCTGGCCACGGAAAATACAGATGAAACACAAATGCTCCAATGCTTGTGGAGACAGGTGCAGTAAAAGCCATAGCTGGAGCATTAAATAAGTAAAGAGACAGGCTTTTAATCCAGTGACACGGATAATATTGAATTTCCACGTATTTTTGTAGCTGTAAGAATGTTTCAATTAAAATTGAAAGATGCCAGGCTTTATGTTTCCACTGTAAAATATCACAGGAAATGCACAGGTATTGAATGGGAGCAGTACAGGTCTTCTGTGCTAATGGCGACTAAGATTTTGCTCCTTCTTTTGTGATTTTGCCAAAAGTAGTTTTGAATCTATGCTTTAGCACATAAATACCTGGACATTCACAAACATTCACTGAGCCAGACACACTGCAACCCTGGATGAGCAAACCTGAAGGAACAAGAACCCTGAATATCCACTTGCAGTTTAGGGACGGACCAAGTTTCTCCTTAACTCCCTTGCCAGGCCATAAACTGGTTTTTTCTGCCTCACTTCGCTCCCCTCCCAGCTTTTGCACCACTGTCTGAATCCATCTATCCTCCCAGGCCACCACTGCTCCAGAGCCCTGCAGCTCCTGGTAGAGCTGTGGCCAGCCACCACTGCCCGCTGGCTCCTGCTGCTGCCCCATCCTCAAGGACTTTGCACAGCCATCCTACCACCAAGACCTGCAAGAGCTGTACTGCAATTTGCTAATGGGGTGAAAATAGGAGGATCTCCCTGGGCCCACCAGAAATAAAAGCAAGGGATGGGAGATGATCAGGCTGTCACCTGCTGAGTTCTAAGGGAGGGAAGAGGTTCCCTGCTCACTTGCCTGATCCCTGGAACACACAGAAGCCATGTTATCTACACCTCTGAGCATCCCAGGCTTGCCTGGCACCAGGAGATAAAGGAATTCTATCATACCTTTAAAGAGGGATGGGGTGCATGAGAAGTGGCCTATGGCCTCATTTCAGAACTAACAGGAAAAGGTCAGTGAGTCTGTAGCAGCAGGAGTACAGAACACCTGAGTCACACATGGTGAAGACCAGCCTGGAGCAGACACTGTCACCCAGCTAGGGCAGCAGGATGGCCCTCCCACAGCTCCTCTGCTGAACGGGATTCTACATATGGGAATGAACTCCAGCATCTGAGGAATAAACTTCCCACAAGCAGAGAGGGAGACGCAGAGAGCAGAATGGGAGGCACTGTCAATCTGAAGAGCAATGAGGGAAGGGAAATAAAAAAGATGGAGCTGAGCCAAGTCAAATAAAAAAAAAAAAGAATGAAGTGAAAATAAATACAGCAAAGTAACAAATAAATTTATAAAAATTAAAGGGGAAGGAGAAGTGACCACTTTCTCACTGACTCATGCCTCACTAGCACCGTCCTCTCCTAGCTCATGGATGGAGAAGGGTGGGTCTCAACAGGGCTTTTTCCCTGCAGGAATATCACTCGAGAGACAGACCCCACAGCAGGAGCCGTTTCTGGACAGTTGAGGAGCTGACCACCACCCGCAGCAACCAAGGTGGCTGCCCTGTGACCAGGTGGGTGATGAAGGGGCCTCCACTCTCCCTGGGCTCCATGCTGCCATTTGACATGTGGCTCTGGCTGGGAGTCAACAAGAACCTGAAGCCTTGGTCAAAAGGTGGAGCAGCTCACAGGCCACAGCAGGCTTCCAGAAAAATACAGAAAACACTTTCTTTTCAGTTTGTGCTCTCCTGGATTAGGCAGGACAAGGACATCTGACATCATCTGCCCATCCAAGTGGCCCCTGCAGGGGGGACTGCCACCCACTAAAAAATCTTCAGGGAACATAAGAGGGTACAGGCAATATCCTCTTTCCACAATGTCCAAGGCATTTGCTGGCTCACCAGCTCCCCCAAAACTCACTGGTAGGACAAGTTTAGCAGGGGCAGGATGCAAAATCTATAAGCCCTTGATTTCATTCGAGCTTAGGTGTTGTTTCTGACCAGCCACCACTTCAGCAGGTGGCATTCTAGTTTGTGGGCCATCATGTGCATTTGGAGGTCTCTGTCAAAACTTGGCCTTATTTTACATCACTGCAAGCCTGACCTGTCTGGGAGAGTTCCCTGGTGGCTGAGCAGGAATGGAAACAACATCCCAGAAACTTAAAAGGCAAAACCTCAGCAGAATTCAGGCACCAAATTTCCCTTGCTACCACTGAAAATCCCACCCAAAGTCCCAGCAGAGGTTATATAAGCTCACCTGCCCACACACAGGCACTGCTGTCCCTAGGACTTCAGCCTGCTCACAACAGTAAGTCTATTTATAAAGCACCAGATTCCCATTCCAGCTTCACCACCAGTGTGCGCAGCATCAACAAGCTCCTGCAGCTGCAACGCTGCCCCTTGCCACTCACCCTGACAGGAATCAGCAGGACAAAATTCTGTGCACCCCAAAGCATCCCCCACTGCTCCGCCAACTGTCCTCAGCTTTCGGGGGCATCAGCCTCTCTTGCAAAGCTGCCGGGCTCCACATGGCCACAGGTGGAGCACATGTTCTGCTTGCCTGATGGCTAGTAACCTGTGGCAGAGAGGAAGTGAACAGCTGGGTTAAGAAAGCTGCTGCTTGCCAAGTCTGCAAGACCGCCATAAAAAAGAATTGCTAGGCTTTTCATGGAGTAAGAGCTAAGCACGAGCTCCCACTTCAGCCCAGAAACAACTGTGCCTGCTTTTCTCTCTGCAGCGGAGAATTCCTCTTTGACTGGAGAACAGGCATAAGGGAAACAGCACATGGCAGCAATCATGGGAGAGTGGCGAACAGCCATCCTAACTGGTGGTCACAAAGCTGTCCAGCAGCTGCAGAGAGAGAGAAGGGGGGAAAATGAGCCAGAGAGAGATGGAGTGGAGGAGGAGGAGAGGAGGCTTTAAAGGCAGCAGAATAAGGGAGCCTCTCAAATAAGTCAAAACTCACTGAGACGTGGTCACAGCTCCCTGTTTAGCAGGAGGCATCCACAAATTATGTAATAAAAAGGAATAAAACCTGGGCAGCTATGAAGTTGAAGTCAATTGGATTCATACATATTTAACAGGGACATTCATCCAAATAGAGGCCTGCCTGTAGCATGCTAGAAACAAGTCACGCTGCCTTGGAGGCTCACACAGAAAGCCTCGCTCCAGGCCAGCACAGAACAGAGGAGAAGATGAAACAGCCAGGGAGGTGCAGGGGAAAGGGTGTCTCCCATGCTGGTGAGATGCCGGGAAAAGGGCATGCTCTCTGGACCCTGACCCGGGAAGGACAGAATAGACCATGCTCTCTTTCACAGCTGAAATCTGCCTCCTGACACACGCTGCAAGGGGCACGCAGGGCTGCTGCCTGTGTAGCCAAAGCTGCAGCCCAGGAGACAGCACAGATGCTCAGGGTGGGATAGCCCCAGGAGAAAGTTTTAGCTCTCATTTTGTGGTCCAGAGCTCTTGCCTTCGGGGCAGCAGCATGGCTTTAACAAGAAGCTCCAGAAAGCTTCCTGAAACATGTGCCAGGATCATGACTAACAATAGGAGGACGAGGAGAGATCACACGTCCTTTAGTCTCTCTAGCAATGGCTTGGATCCAGGTAAGGACTGAGGCTATAAACCTATTGCCACACATCCTGGTGGGCTCTTCAAGAACAGGATTAGTGGGAACTCGAGCCTGAAAGAACCACACTGCATCAAACCACATTCCTTCTGCTCCACATCCGCCTGGGCACTGGCCGAACCAATGCTTGTGCATAGGGCTCTACAATGGCATGTCCTGTGTTGGAGTAGCTTCATGGGTAGCCCACATTAACCTTGGCATCTGATGTGAATCATGTTAGTATAAAAATGGGAAATACAAATTGGGCACTACTGACTTGGGAGTGTCATCAAAGGATTCCCCCTGCCTACTATCTTCCATCAGCATCCCTATGAAACACAAGAAATAATCTTACTAAGGCAAGCTCCCTCTCTGTCTGGCATAGGTTGTCACAGGAGTTCTGCAACCCAGGCTATGTCCTCACTGACACCTGCTCAACCTCAGAACCCTGCAGGGGTTTGCACAAGCACAACTGGCTGAACTTTGTGGTGAGGCACAGGAACACAGGCAATCTCAACCCACAGGAATTGCTATGGCCCTGTTGACATGGAGGCTTGCAGGTGGTGTTTCCAGAGCAGATTGCCCTCTCTCCTTAATGCAGAGACTCTCCCTCGAGGCAGAAGCAATGGTTTCAAGTCCACCCTGTCATCTGTGGCAGACAAGGAGAGGCTCTTATTTGACAGATGGAAGGCAGGAGCTAGCTGAAGAAAAAAAGGGGTATCACACCTAGAGCACATGACAGTAGTATGTGATATATTCCAGAAATATGTGAAAATGACGGTTATGAAAGAGACAAGAGGGGAAGGAAAAGGAAAAAAAAAAAAAAAAAGCCTTTTGGCTCATGTCCAGGGGGAAAGGTTCATTTCTATCATCAGACTTAATGGTTCAGCCTAGGAATAAATGGAAACGGCATCAGGTCCTCCCTTCCCAGAGAGGGAGAGCAGGGTCAAATGCAGCACCACCTTTCCTCTCCCTGTGCATGCCATCTGCCTCAGCCTGACCCGAGGCAGGAGGTTGTCCTGAGCTGCCATTGTAGCTGGATTTAAGGAGAACAGCATCGGTCTAGTGATTGCTGCATCACATAGGGAATCAGAAGTACTTTTGCCTCAGGCAACACGGTAAGCTCAGCAGGAACCAGTTTTCATGCATCAGATATATTACATGGATGCCACACATCCCATTTTGGCAACTCCCTCACGTATTGCAAACTTCTGGACAAAAGGACTGCAAACTCTCTGGATCTGGCACAGCACACACTGGGCTCGAATTTAGACTTACATTCTTGGCCAGCAGCCCTGAGTGCTGGGAAGGAAGCATCCTTATTCCTCTCCTCCCTCTTTCCCACTCCTGCCCCCAATGGAAGGCATATTGGATCACTCCTCTTTGTGAGTGAGGGAGTGCTCTTCTTCTGAAATAACACCCTCTGCATGGGCAGCTCTGCTGGTCCTGCTCTTCTCAATCCACTAGAAAAAAAAAAAAATCTCTTCTGGAATCCGGTTCTGGCGTCAAAACAAATCACAAAATCTAGCTGATTTTGACAGGATTTTCTTTAAGAAGAAAATCAGGAAAACAAAGAGTTCCTGATGATGTGCATTGAAACATTTTACAGCAGATTTAAAATGCAACATAGCTGCTGTTTTTTATTAGCATTCCATTTTAATTTTGTGTCTCTTTGTATTGCATTAGATAAGCTGCAAAACTCACAATCAAAGTTTCCAGTCATTCAAAAAACAAAGTTGAAAGTAAAAACCCCCAGAATATTCTAAAATTTGCCGAATTAAATTCTGAGTAGTAAAAATGCTCTACAAAACCAAACCTAAATATCAATTTTCACTCTGTAAAATATTAAACATTATTGGAATACAACTCTCAATCTGTCAAATCCCCTCCTATAAATAAGCATTTAGTACTAGGCAGGATGAGAAAAGTGCTGTATGGTATAAAAAGCTGCTATAAGAGTGTTGTAACTCCAGTAAGGGCTTCTACTAGTAAAACATTAATTTTTTTTTTTAATGCATATATTTTGTCACCAATAAAAACATACAGGTAAAGGAGAAGCTATCTGTACATCAGGATTTACAGGTTTAAGAATTAAATACATACCTAGTTGACATTTCCCAGCATTCATCCTCTACATCACATGACTTTTCAAAATAGGCAAACAACTTCAGCATCCTGTTAACTGTGTCCTCTTATGCATGTATGCAGTTTCATTTGTCTTACAGATGTAAATTAGGGCAGTATTTCATCCATAATATCCATAGCCCAAAAGAATGATTACAAATCCCTAAAAGAGGGAGTGGGGGGAAAAAGTGTCAAAAAATAATTAGAGATATTAGAGACAAAAGAAAAATAATTATGCTGACAAAAGCAATATTATATGTCAACTTAACCCTAAACAAAACCTTAGATATTGACTAATAAGTTGTCTGTTGAAATCACTGAAATGAACACTAAAATAAAAGCCACTTTGGAAGGGGCAGCAGCTTTAAACTACAGAAAGCAGCTTTACATACCAACTGCAGGCAGCAAGTAAAGATCACTACATTTAAGCAGAAATTGCAGGAAATGGGTGGGTGGGAATAGCCATCCTCCATGCTAGAGTTTAGTGGGTGACCATTCCTGTGGCCGATCCAGGGAAATATCCATGCCATGGCGAGATACACTTTCAAGATGCACACTGCTTACAAGGCTCAGCAGCCAGACTTTGGATGAGCCTCTTGGATTTGCCAGGAACCAAAACAAAATTAGAAGAGCCAGAAATGAAAGGTGAGATCTTGGACCAAGTACAATAGATCTTGGATCCTGTACAAAAGTCAAAGAGATCAGATGTCAGCCAGTGATTCAGGGGAGATGGGATAATATCAAAGAGAAGGAAGGCCAGCTATGTTAAGAGATTTCTAGCAGGTACTACGGGAGAGGAGGAGGCCAGGGTGATTAGCAGCTTTGGAAGCTATCTAAATGGTACCAAGCATGGCAATTTTGTTTACCACCTCACAGTCAAGAAAGCCAGCACCGTGAATATTTTTATTAAGAGAAGGCTTTTCAACGTACTGTTGGCTCTTATCTTAACCCAGCATTGTATATGCTGCTCATCACAGGCCATGAGAGAAATTATATCAGCATCAGTGGCAATCAGAGTAGCAGAACATTCTGCATGGGAAAACAAAACAAAACAAAACCCCAAACCATCAGTGTTTACCATGAATAATGTCAGTTGTTCTACAGTTTCCAACTTCTAGTTAGAGTTATTTGGCTCTGAGATGATGAGAGTGCTTTCAGAATATCAGCTAGAAGGAAGAGAGCATCCAGATGTATTTCACAGGAGTAAAAACCTATGTAAGCCCTACATTTCTTGCCTAAAAGTCACCACCTCAAAATAACTTGTGATCTAGTTATTTTTATTTAGAGACAAGCCTGTGCCTTGAGCTTGGATCAGAGTGCAAATTCCACTAGAGTTTCAGACTGTTGTTAAGGTAGGATGCTCCATTCTGGCCCAGTTCAGAAACAGGATGACCAGTAAGTTAGGGATCTCATTTAGAGCCAGGCTCAGTTCATAGAGGTGGTCCGTTTTTACAGGTTTGTGTCATACAATAAATGAGCCGTTTTACATGAAAGGGAGGGTTTGTGTTTCTTGATGAAGGGAGAACTGCATCCCTATTTCCATATTTCAGAAAGGCTGCAGGTTGTTACTCGGTTGCTGGGAAGGTTCTGGATCTCACCAGTCCTCAGAAGGTTACCATTTGATAAAGGAGAGCACGTTTCACTACCTGAAAATCATAGTACATAGTGGGCATTAACAGCTCTTCATGTTAAAGCACAGTCAGCACACACACCTTTACCACGAGGCCTCACACAGTATTACAGCTCTGTTTCGCCTGTGCATACATCAAGGATTCTTTGACAGTTCTGTATTTTCAGATGCAGAAACCCTGTAGGACTACAGGATTTCTTAAAAACCACCTGCACATTTTCTTTCTCCTTCCTCCCATTTCAAAATGGTCCCTTAAGCATAGGAGCCTTCTTCATTGCACCACCTGGATATTCTTAAAGATTTCATTATAACTTGCTGGTTCATCTTTAACCGCAGCGTTAGTAACATAATAATTAATACCAATTTGTTTTAAACTCTCTCAGTAAATTTGGACAATAGTGATCTCCAAGCTACCTGGCCTTCTACCACACTGTAGAGCCACCCTAGAACCCTTGTTTACACAGGAGGATGACAGTTCCAAATATTCCATTTTAGTTGTTCCTGTAACAAACAAGTATTTCACACATATTTTACAGACATGCTTGGTACAAAATATCCAAGTACACATTGACATGAAACATGTGTAACAGGGACTATTCCAGCAGATGCATCCAGTCTCACACCTGTCTTCAGACCTGTAGCAAGCAATGCAGGAACTGTTTGGGGCTGTGGACTTGTTTGGTGGAAAAGGATTCAGCTACCTTCTCTCCTCTCTCTCCTTTCTAAAATTCAGGGTAAGGCAGTGCTAGTAAATAGCTCTCTCTTAGAGGTAAGGAATGTCAGCTGGGTTAACAAACATCACCTTCGTCAGCACTTAAAACTACCTGGGAGCCTTCACCTGACAGATTAGGAAGACCTTGGACTACCTTTTCTAATAGCAGAGCAAGGGGCACAGACGCTGTCAGCAGAGGATTGGTAGCAAGCATCTGGAATGGTGGTAAAATTTCCAACCAGCTCAGCTGTTTGAAAATAAATGTCTGTCCACAGCCTTATGGAACTGAGCTGGTACATCTTCAGACATCCCCCCACATAAATCTCTTGTACACTCAAGAGATTTATGATAAACACTTGCTCTTTTCTTAACCTTCAAAACCTTTTCCACCTGCTGAATAACACAAGATTCTTTCCTCTCACTCAGCCTGTTCAATATCTATATAAAGCCTCTAGAGAAGATTCTGTGGCACCACAGACTGACTTGTCAGCAGTACACATATGGGACTCCACTTCAGTAGAGTGGTGAGTGTCCCCACCTCTAATATCCGGGACTGGGGATTTGATTCCCACCAGGGAGGCAGTGGTGCTGTTCAAGAGTTGGACTTGATGATCTTTGTGGGTCCCTTCCAACTCACAATATTCTGTGATTCTGCGACACTCATGTCTACATCATCTTCACCTCCCATGCAAACACCATTGCCCAGCTCTTCAAGGCCTTGGCTAGGATCAACAAATGAATGAAGTTGGCAGAAGCTGAATTGTCACAAAAGCTTGGGCTGATAATGGTATAGGGAACTATTTTGCACTTTGATAATGTCCATTGATGCCATTAAGATTAATCGAAGATTTCATGTTCATCAGAATTCTATCATCCTGAAAACCCCAATACATAATTTTCGCTGCAAAAGCCTCAATCCTTCAGGACTATTTCCAATCAGACAACTTGCAAGATTGGACTTGGCCCTTGTTCTTGCTTTCTACAGCCCAGTGTGTTTAAAAATGACAACTCAGACAAGAATGTTTCATACCATTTACTTAGCAGCACAAGACCACTGAACAAGCTACAGCTCTCTTCTTTGCTCTGCTGACTACTCAGTCCAAGCTTAAATTAAAGGCTTTGCCCTTATTTTCAAAGCCTTCATGACCTTAGTAAAAAATCATTAAAGGGTATCCACACTTCTGAAACATGTCATTGTCCAAACCTGACAGTTATATTGCCCTGCAACAAAATAAATACCTACTTTAGAGGATGTATGCACCAGCGACTGAGATTCCCTACTGCATAGCACACTATAGATTCCTGCTCACCTGCAGGAGACAACCATGCATCTCAAAAGTACAGAACACAAGAGAAACTCCATTTTTTTCAATCCAGCCTTCCCATCTCTATTCCAAAACCATGAGCTTTGACAAGCAGCTCATGGCTGATAGATAGGATCTAATCATAGTCCGGTTAGAGTTCTCTGGTACCTGATAAAAGGTGAGCCGAGCTGGTAGCATGTTGTCACTTCTAGCACAAACAGGCTCTCTCATGTACCCATCTGCTGCTCTCTTTCAACCTCACAGGAGCTTCACTTTAAGATTTGTACTCTTTTGCCAACAGGCTCAAATTTTGGGGGAGGTGGGGAGGGAGGGTACATGGAGTCACATACACAGACGGGCATACACACCCAGCATGAATTCAGAGGCATTGTTTTACTAGGAAAGAGTTATTGGTAAAAGTACCCTCTCTGAAAAATAGGAGAGGAAATGAAAGATGCCTTGTGTTCATTTTCATGAGCTCATAAAGTAATTGGAGTCAGATAGATAAAGGTATACAACAACATCTGAGGAGCCATTGCTTTCCAACACACCACAAACAGCCAGGGACTCAAAACCTGGAGAGAATCACACAAACATTTTCAAATGACAAATGAGTCACTAATGATTATCAGATCTAGAAAAAACTTACTTCCTCCTAAAACAAACCCAAAAGCTGCTTTTCAACTACGTGAGAGCAAAACAAGACAAAATGTCTAGATTATACCACTGAAGTCCATCTGAATCTGTGTCCATAACTCCCTGCTACACAGGGAGGGGACCCAGTTTTAAGACTGCATTTCCACGTCACTCTTTCCTTTCCTGACCACTGCACTGTTGCAATACATGCTTAATACGCACTATGTTTAAGTTGCTTGCTAAGAAAAGTAAAACAGAGGTACCTCAACAGGGGAACCAACCAGACACATATCTATACAATATTCTATATAAATGTTCTGACAATGCAGAATTCTCATGATGCATCTAGCATTCCATCAGTCCCTCCATTGGTTTTGCCTGGAAGGAAAAATGTGCATGTATGAGCAGGGATACTGTTCAGAGACATTAAAACAGGTTTATAATACTCCATCCTGTTTTCTTCAGCACAAAAGTAAGCCCTAAAGAATGCATATCAGGTAATTTTTTCTGACAAAAACTGGCAATAACTCTGAGCATTTCAAATGCCAGTCAGACAACTTTTCAAATGGTTAAAAGGCGTACAAAGGTTGAAAAGCTTGGAAGTCTTGCCAAGGTCGACAAAACTTTACTGAATTTGTTAAACTAAAGTTTCCATTAAATTTTCACCATAACAACCATTCAACTTGACATCTGCCTAAATTTGTGCAGATCTTTGGGATAATGTGACAACAAATAAGTGATCATGCAACGCATCAGAACAGAAATTTGGAATTATTGAAGAGGCCCACTCAAAGCCTATGCCTTGGTGGGGTTATATCTCATCAGGCTCTTCCAGCTCTTGACTCCAGCAGCAACATTTGAGTTGGCACACTGTGTTAGAGAGCCATTATTTTTGAGTTACAACTGAGAAAACAAGCAAAAAAATAGAAACAAAAATTATGCTGGTTTAATTACTTGGTGAGGCAGCTAGCATCATCATAGAAGTGCCCACATTTTAGTGCAAACTGAACCTCTTCACCATTGTCTCCCACACACTTACCTTTTTCTCTAAAACTGACAATTCAGAAAACAGCCAGAGTGCTGCTCCTTTCTGCCTTGCATCCTGTGCCATGCTTGCACATGTGTTTATCCAGTAACAGGCATCACTAGTGAAATGGGATTACATTCCACTGGTTAAGCGCATGAGCACAGCCCTGGGTGGGGCTGCTGGAGGATCAACTCTTAATAAGGTGTCCAATTGATAATCTAGCAAGGCGAAGAGCAACTGGCTCTCAGAATGAATAGCTCCTCTGTGTTACCATCTCCTGAGCCTGGCTTCCGGGCCAGACTGCCTTATGCTTTCTTCCTCTGTCTCTCTCTCTCTCTCTCTCGGATGTTGTTACTCTTCTCACTAACTTTTTGGTGTTTCCCAGACTGGAAATACAAAGAGGAAGGAAAACAGTAAGTATCCGCCCATATCTGGTCTCACACACTGCAAGCTGCAGCAAAATTAACGAACTCTCTGCTAGCTAAATAGGATATAACCCCCTGGTATTTACTTATTTCAAAGAAGGGTTCGTTCCAACCTAGGACCCTGCTGCCGGGGGTAGCCTTTGTGCCAGGAGATAACTTCAAAGGGTATGTTCTGTGCGACAGGACTGCAGGCACCTCGCACAGCGCGCAACCGAAGGGGCGGAGGGGCTGTGACCCCGCAGGCTGATGCTCTCTCTGCTCCTGTCCCAAGCCTCCCACTTCAGCGCAGCCGAAGGGGCAGAGGGGCTGTGCAGTGGTGAGTGTCCCCATCTCTCATGCGGGAAACCGGAGATTCGATTCCCACCAGGGAGGCAGTGGTGCCGTTTAGGAGTTGGACTCGGTGATCCTTGTGGGTCCCTTCCAGCTCAGAATATTCCGTGATTCTGTGACCCCTCAGGCTGATGCTCTCTCTGCTCCTGTCCCAAGTTAAGCTCAGCCTGGCCGGGCGGGGCGCAGGCGGCGCGCACGGCGCAGCGCCCTCTGGCGGCGAGCGGGAGGACCCACCCCGCCGGCAGCACCTGCCCCGGGGGGAACCCCCGCAGTCCCGGCGGGAATGATTGCCCCAAAGCTGCGCTTTCCAGCAGCAGCGCCCGCTCACCCTGCGGGTCGAGCACGCCGACGAGCGAGACCCGTCTTTCTGCTGCAGAAAGACCCCCGCAGGAAGGCTTAGAGCACAGGTTTTGCGAGGGCTGGTGGTGGCACAGCCGAGCATCTCCCTCTCTCTTTCTCTCTCTTCTCTCCAAAGCGGTTCTCTGGCTAAAGATTCACCCTGCCCCAGGAGGCTTGTTGTAGAGCCTCCCCTACCTCCAGGAGACACATTTAATAGACTTCCCTTTCATGGAGATGATCTAATCCGACCTCTCACGGAGCTCACATCTACAGCATGCTGTGTTCAGGAAGGACTTCTCAGGAGTCACTGCTCCGTGGTACCTACCAACCTCCTTTCCGTCTCTGTGCCGGCACCGTGTGGAGCAGAATGACTCTTTCCTGTCTGCAGCACTTAAACAAAAAGACCCTTTAAATACTTTCTGAAAGTACCACCTGAAAACTTTCCATCATTCCATGCTTCCTCCCTTGCCAAAGTGAGGTGAAAAGTGATATGATCAGCCACTTGATCAATCTCTGTCAGGGTCGGGGGCATCTGGCTCCCTTAGGCTTTTTTATAGTAGGAGTCTGTTTTTAGGGCCGTTGGCTCTTCTGCAGCAGGATGGTGTTTTCTGGGTCTGACTTAAGCTGTACTCCTAAAGACCACAGAGAAAGCAAAAGCAGGGAACGTGCACTCAACTTCCTGGAAAAGATATCCGAGCTGTTCTTATGGCCTCCTGCAACTGCACTCCATCCTCCCCAGCCTCCCAGCAACTGCCAGCACTACAGGCTCAGAGGGCATGGGAAGCAGCCTGCAGCTGGCCCTGGGAGCCTGCCTGCTTTGAGCAGTGTTTTCAATTAATAGCCTGCTCAGGAGCCACATCATGGTCTGTGAGAAATGCTAAGTCTCCCTAGCAGTCTCTTGGTCTAAGACGTTTGGGAGAGCCACTGTCCTGTCCTCAGCCTCACAGGGTCTTTCCATCTGGGAGGAATGCCTGCGATGGAGAACACAAAGGAACAGGCTGGACTGGAGTACCCACTATGCCATTGGGAAAAAAAAAAAAAAAGNCCAAGCCTCCCACTTCAGCGCAGCCGAAGGGGCAGAGGGGCTGTGCAGTGGTGAGTGTCCCCATCTCTCATGCGGGAAACCGGAGATTCGATTCCCACCAGGGAGGCAGTGGTGCCGTTTAGGAGTTGGACTCGGTGATCCTTGTGGGTCCCTTCCAGCTCAGAATATTCCGTGATTCTGTGACCCCTCAGGCTGATGCTCTCTCTGCTCCTGTCCCAA
>WEKX01009684.1:255042-280256 GCA_013390025.1 Pitta sordida
AAAAAAAAAAAAAAGAAAATAAGATGTCAACAACTTCTGTGGCCGTAATTGTTTCTTCTCAAGCAGATTGTTAGCTTATGTGAATCAGGGTAGCTCTACTCAGTAAACCAAAGAATGGAAGGGGGGAGGAGGATAGCCTTGGGATCAGAAAGGCACAATATGGGTCTTTATCCCCATTGGGTGCTGACTACTGGGTAACATTAACTTATTGCCATAACCCTCCCCAGCACCAAGAGATAGTGGCATTAAGGCAGATGAAGGGACACAGCGTGGCAAATGGTGAGACTGCATAAATTTCTGCAAACACCACCATGCAAGGCCACCGGAAGGACTAGACCTTGACTCCCCCTCTCTGCAACTCCAGCCCTTTCCCTGCTGCTCAGCTCTACCATTAAACTTCACCACACAAAACTAAGCTCACTAAAAACCAGAAATGGTTATTTTCTGTTTCCCTGATGTAGTCCATGCTACAGCCACATGCACTCTGGACTAGGCCTAAAGACGATATAACTGCTTCTTTCAGCATCGGTGCCAGCTTGAAGAGTTCATCAAACTGCAGCCCGGTGAAATGCTGGGAAATCCCACAGAAAGCAAAAGGGAGGAAGCTGTGCTTTAATTTGTGCAAAACACAGACAAAGATCAGGCAGTGAGTGAGTGATGCAAACACGCCTAGTCAGATTTCCCCACTGGACCTTCAAGAGAGAAAGAGGTAAAACATCAAGCACAAAGGGCAGCCTCTCTTCTCCAAACACAAAATCAGGACAAGCCAAATCCTGTCCAATTGCACAACATTAAAGAGTGATTCTGTGCTCTCTTACCTTGTGCTAAGGGAACAGCAATGTTCTGACCTGCAGTGATTTATGTGTACCAAATTCATGCCATAAACAAGTGAGAGGAACCAAAATCTCATGCCCTAATCCTTCACAGCAAAACCAAATGCTTTATGGGCAGCAATGCTGATGAAGGATGTACTGATTATCCTTATTTGAATCCATTAAAAACATTCAAAAAAAGAGAAAAAATGCTCTTCTTGGTTACATTCGCAAATAGTGCTCAAAAAACCCAATTACTTCACATGCTTTACAAATACTAATTAATTTGGCCTAATGTCTCCCCAGCTGGACAGGTGTTACTGCCTCCAGTGAACATATGAGCAAGGCGAGTAAGAAAGATTTGGTCCTGGTTTTTTTAAGTAGCATCTAATGTTCAGTTCACTTCTGTGTACAGGCAGCTTCTGTTAATTTTGGCTAGAGCTCTAGGTGATTAATACATGTGCAAGACAGATTCTGGGTATCTCAAGCTACAGGGCTAAAATTAAAGTCCATGCTTGAAAATGTGATCTTAGAGGACTTGCCCTTGGCTGGGTAAGACAGGGAATCTGTTGCAGGATCAGGAAAATAAGCCAAGTCTTCAGATTCCTTGGGGCTTGTCTCCACAAGAAATGCAGGGAAGCAACACAAAACTGCAGCATGCCAGAAACATTCTCCTCAGGTGGACCCTTCAGTGTTCACTGCTTTCAAAGAGCAAATTTTAACCCCTCCATAAATTCATCCCTTCCCCCACAAACAAAGAGAGGCTTACTTCTCGCTTAGCGCTGAGTACCATAGCTTGTTGCCACTTTCTAAACTGAAAGGTGATGGTGACGAGAAGGATGTGGTGACTCCCGAGGTAGCAATAAGAAAGCCAAGGGTAAAGTTTCACTTTGGTTTCAGCAGAAAGAAGATGTTTTTGTTTGCAATCAGCAATGAAGTACCTACCTGCATCTCGAAGAGAGGTGAGCTACCTCCTACTTAGCATAGGAGATCATGTTTACCCATTTTCAGCAGAGACAGGGACGACCTGAATAGTTGCCCCCATTAGTTGGAGCACAATTCCAGCCCAGAGGAGGAGCTCTGTGATTTCATGCTACAAATAAGCAGCATTTCTCTCTGCAATAAACCCTCTAGAGATAATCTAACAATGTCTGTAGAGGGACCTGGGCCACAGGCACACATCCTCCCAAGCTCAGGTGCTGGTGGAAAAGTCCATTGTCCCAGCCTGTGGCTACCATTCCTTCAGGCCTGCTTTGCTCACCTGTGCTTGAATGCTTCTCATATGTTTTCAATCTGAATGAGATAGGTTAGAGGGGGCCTACTATTTCACTGTTATAAGGTAGCACTCACTGCAAGACAGGAAGTGGTCAACCCACAGCTTACTCCCTGGATCTGAAGGAACAGGAACCTCCAGCAGCAGTGAAAAGCTGGAGCCGGAAAGTCCTGCCACAGCCCACATGAACACCTGTAGGGCCTAGGTGCAGGTGGACAGTGTCCATGAGTTCATACTCTGGCATGTCACATACCAGCTTTCTTTCACATGGAAATGAGCCTGGTGCCAATATATTAAGTCATGGCTAAAATTTAAAATGGTGTGGGCATATCATTGCCATTACGTATTTAAATTCTCATATTGTTATGATATAGTTTAACTGGCAAAAATCAGTGTAGGCTGGGTCTGCCAAAACTGGTGAGTCCAAAGGACGCGCTGCAGCAGGTACCCTATGGCAATGATGGCAGCTTCCCCATAGGGGCATGCACCACAGCAGCAGGCCTAAGGTCACTTTATGGTCTTGGTGAACTTGACAAGACTAGACACACCAGAATAGACGTAACACTGGTTTTGCTACTTCAGGTTACAGATGTACAAGTGTTCGGACTGAAGCAGAGCCCTTTGGTGCAGCTTCCCCTCATCCCCCACACATCCACAGAAAGACTTACACCTGCTGTCTCACGACACGAAGAGTTTGTGCAGCTAAGCTCTAAAGACTTTTTTTTAAGGATCTTTGGGCTAAAAAAGCCCCACCATGGATTCTCCCTGAAAAGTACATCTTTTCTTTTGAGTAGATGTAGACCATTTCACAGAACTGGCATAAAAAGGGCAGGTAGGCAAACAGCTGTATCAGCGCAGCTAATGAAGCAGTAACTTGGGGCAGTGGAGGAGGAGCCAACTAGGGCAGCCACCTCGCTCAGTTGCAGTCTAGAGCAAGACACCTGACTGTGACCCAGCTATACAAATACTTTCCAAAGTGTGTGTTTTTGTCTGAACTGAGTTTGAGGTGGGGTTTTTTCTCTTACATTTCCTAAGGAAATTAGGCTTATGCAACTGCTCTGTCCCTCAGTTTTCCTGTAATCTGTTTCAAGTCTGCTGTGCACTCTGAGTCAAATCCAAAAGAGTTTCAAAATAGCATAATCCTCTAAATCAGCCAGTATCTGGGTAGAAGCCCAAATTTGTGTCCTCTGCAAGGAGAGAAGCAGCCAAAACTCAGCCAGTTCTGCTAGTTAGCTGACACATGGCTCTGGCCTATGGCTTCAGAGGGGCAGGGAGGGAGCTAAGTGGTCAACTTGATGCTTGTCATAAAAGGCCAGGCTTCGTCACTGTGATTGCTCATGCACAGCCTGCCTGAACCCAGACTTTGAAACTTATGGCATGCAGACTTCAGTGTGCACTTCTGTTCTAAAATACAGCATCCTGTCAGAAGTTCCTTCTAGAAGCCATTAAGAGGTAGTTAGTTAGTACTTTTAAATCAGTTCAGTGATTTCTGAATCAAGCTTTTGTAAGAATCAAGCTTTTCTAAGACTATCTTAACAACACAAGTAGTACAGATATTCTTAGTGAAAAAGGTAATACAGTGAATCCTCTCTGTATCGCGACTTCTCCTTCACAACCTCACCCATTTGCGAAGCAATTTTTTCGCAAATATGATTCAGCAGTCCGCGAGCCCAGCTGCCTGACACATGCGCAGTTTGACTCTGCTCTGCCAAGGGGCTGTGCCACGGTGCCTGTGGGGCGGGACTCACCCCGCCCTGCGGGGAGGNGTTCCGGGGGGTGGAGCAATGGGCATGGCCTGCATGCATATTAACGACCTGCAGTTCTTTGCGAGTTTAATGTTTTGCGACGCCTTTGGTCTGTCCCTTTCCTCGCGATGGAGGGGGTTTAACTGTATTTACTTCTTTGCAGGGGCTCATTCATACTATTTGTGCAATATGATCCCTGGTACTGCATTTATATTGCTAAAAATGCATTTTCTGAGGGGACGCTCAGCACAGAGATGAATTGCATCTAACATGAGAGGAAAAAAAAAAAACTTGTCAGCCAGATAGGTTATTTGCTGTTCTATAAATTCAAGAGAATAACAATGCATACTGTATTCCCGTCTGTTCCCACACACTCCTTCTTGTCATCACAAGAGGTCTTTAGTACCCTGAAATACAGCTTGACAATAAAAATTAATTGAAAGTGCACTAGAATCATTAACTTTCAGAGCTTCACGGTTTGCCCATCCTTAAATAATGCTGGTTATAAAATCCTGTTTGCACTACAATTCCTTGGCTCTTTGCCATGTAGCATGTACAGAAATCAGCAATATGTGCAGCAGGGACTTAGCCGGCTATAATAAGAATGCACATAATAGACTTTCTTCTTTAGCTCAGCAGCAAAACACTGACTCAGACCTAGAGACCAGTTATAGTCCCAGCGGTGTTTACTCCATGTAATTAGCAGTATCAAGTGTGTTGTCTTTTGGGTAGCCTGATTGTTTCCATATGCACGGGTACCTTCTGTGAACGCAGACAGGGCAAGAGGCAGACAGCATTCAAAGCACATGCAGCATTATGGTAAGCACATATATTTTAAATACATTATCTCTACAATTAAGAAGTTTAGAAATTGGTCATATAAATCTTAGAAAATGGGGCCAGCGGAGAAAGAAAAAGACCTTCTTTCCCAGCAAGAATTTTGCCTGGGTAGCTACTTGTAGCCAGGTCCCTGAGATGGGGCAGACATCTCCCTGCTTGCTGATGGAAAAGCAGCATGAACCAGTAGCTCCTGCATTGCTCCAAGATGTAAAAGGCTGTTGATGCTGTGTTGGGGCCCAGAGGGAGATCAGGCTGGCATTCGAGGTGGGGCGTGCCTGGGAATGCTGCACAACATTCATCTTAGGGGCAGGTACTTGCTGAAATTCCAATTACTGAGAGACATGGCTGAGACAGACTTGAGGCCTTGCCTTTGCCTCGAAAAGAGGTGCAGTTTTTTTACCTCGAGCTAATGTTTCTGACCTGTCCCAAGGTAAAAAAGAAGTGAAGCCAAGCAACTTCACCTCACTGAGAGGCAAACCAGGCAAGGTCAGTTCCAAAGGGAGGGGCTGCTGCTGGACTCACCTACTTTACCACATCAGCAGCAGTTACAGCAGGGTTTAAAAAATAAAAAACATTTTAAAAATCCTTGAGAGCAGGAAAGACAGGCCCTAATGTCTGTTTTGAAATAAAGAATATGAAGAAGGGTTTGTTTGGGGTCATTTATCTCATGTTCTCCCTCTCCCTTCCACACCCCCAACATTGCCACATCTGGCAGGCTCTCCCACCGCCAACCCTCAGGCGTTTGCTCTGTGGCTGACAGCATGGCTGGAGGCTGCAGGGAAGTGGGGAGACACAAGGAGAGCAATTTCCACTGTGGCCTGGCTCCTCCTGCTCCGCACTGTCCTCAGGATCCTTCACACACCTCTCACTACAGGAGGGCCCCTCTGCACCTCACCCTTCATGACGGTGTGCCTCGAGGCACACCTTGCTGATTGGGAAAGGCTCTCCCTGGATATTCCCTCGCACACCTATTTTTACGGCCGCAGTAGATACCTGAATAAACAGCGTCTTAAGTAACTGTTTTCTGCTGCTCGCAGTCTTCTGCCCCCGGTGTGCTCCCTTGTGCCATCCCAGCATCCCAGGATAGACTCCCCACCACGGTCTTCTGAGCCTTGACCAGGGTTACAACTTCTTTATTGTCATCTTTTTTACTGCAGATATGGTAAAGCTTGCCTTGCAGTACAGAAAACACGCCCTTGCGAAGCACCTTTAAATTTGAGTAAGTGCATCTAGGCTCACTGGCTGTATGAACTTGCATCACACACTTTCAGCTCCCTTTCTCTGCTGCCTCTAGGAACTACATCACAAAAAAGCTCCCCAAACAAGCTCTTTAATTCATAAACCTTCACTTTAAAGTAGTGCAAAGCAGTACTTAACGCAACAAATCCACGCAAAACATGTCTTGCAGTTTGTGATTTGGCTAAAATTCTGCAAGCCTAGTAAGAAGTGAAAGTCTTTCACAGAAAAAGACATTTGCTGCTCATCGGTGTTCATTCCTTAAACAGCCTAGCAGTTTGTGTCAATTGTGACTGCTGATGTTAGGAATGAGGATGCCACTATTTAATAATAAGCTATCAGACAGAATTGCAAATAGTCACTGCCTTTTAACTTCTTGAAGAGCTCTGAAGAGGTGAGAAAAGGCATTTGCAGCACAGGTATTGCTGCCTATTCAGAAGTGTGTTTTATCTCAACCACAAGATTTGGTTATCTCAGTGAAAAATACTGCACTCAAAATTAGTTTAGTAGTTTTTACATCTATCACTGTTTTCATTCTGCATTTATTATTTTCTCAGTGGTATGTGCCTTCTTTTTTTTTTTTTTTTTTTTAAATTTTCTTTTCTTATTTCCAGATAAACATCTGCCATGGACAACTGCACTTCACGGCATGTGGTTGCTGTCATGGCCACAACAGATGCAGGGAATCCCAGTGTGATCACTCAACCTAAAAAATGTTATTGGGGAGTGTGCAGTATGTCCTCACAAACCCCACTGCAGGTGTGTAACTGTTCCCCAGTGCATGGCTACCTGAGGAAAGTTTAAAGATGCTGGAGGTACTGCTACCAGCTCAGCACTGACAGCATACAGGACACTACATGCTATTTTAAAGCTTACATAAATACTAAACATGTTTTATGGCCCTTTTATGTGTAAAACATTAGACTCATTGAGCAGTATAAATGTTTAGCTCAAATTTAATGATTAAAAATACAAATATACTGCATGATCAGTACCTAGACCTCTGGTACATGCCCATTTACATGGAGAGAGAGAGAGAGAGAGTATCTGGAAAACCACTGTTTCCGCGATGATGGAAATAATATACTGCTTATGTGTCATGTTATTTTGAATCATTATTAATCTATTACTCAACTAGTTTTGTAAATGTGGTACAGCACTAAATATTTAGGGTGACATTGAACATTCAGGCCCTGGACTCCGCAGATGTAAGCATATGTTTAACATGTGCTTAAATGCTTACAGGAACAGAAATATGTATCAAGCCCAAACTTGAAAACAGGTGGTTTTAAGTTATACAAGGACAAAGAACAGTGTACAGTTTTTTAAGCAGACACATTTTTGCATTCAGAAATTTAAATAGCTCTTTTTATTCCCATTTCCACCCCCCTCCCCCAAAAAAGCCTCCCAAAAGGGAGTTGATAGAGCAACATCTGAAATCTAAGTCATAACTTTAAACATGAGGATCCTTTTCATCATGGGGTGGGGGGTGGGAAATCACTTTTGGTTTGGGGGGGAGGCTGTTCTAAGGAATGTTGGTCTAGCATTAGCCCGTGTCCACAGGCCAGCAAGTACCTAATGCCGTCAGACCAGAGCACTTCCTTGGAGTGAAGCAGGGCACCCTTGAAGGATGGGCTCAGCAGCAGGGCTGGAGTCGGTTATAGCTGGTATTTTGTAATGATAGAACCGGAGAAAAAGAAAAAAGAAAAAAAAAAGGCTTCTATTAACATCTCTTGTGGTCACCATGGTGGGCTGGTGCGTGTCCCAGCAGCAGGGCTCCCCTGTGTCCCTGGGAGGTGCTTCCCCTGCTTATTCCCTTGGGCTCAACACATCTGCTTCCAGGGAGCTCTCAAACCTGCCACCTGCTCAGGCACCGGGGGGTGCTGGGGGCTGCCCTCCTCTCTCCTGGCCTCAGCCATGTCCCTGTTTCCTGAAAGGAGGCAGGTAAGGCTGAAACCGGGAGCCAGGGGTGGCAGCCCCCGCTCCTGGGACCTTGTGAGCCCCATCCACGCTCCAAACGCTGGTACCCGCAGGGTGGCACCTGCCCCCGCCTTGCCTACAGCCCCTTCCCAAGCACCGGAGAGGCCTGGGCTGCCCGGCGGCACAGAGCTGGGGAGAAGCGGGAAGCCCCGGGGGCGAGGCGAGGCAGGGATGAATGTCTGCTCCCAACGTGGAGCGAAATCCCTCTCAGCTTCCCGCGGGGGAAGGGAGTGTCCCTTGCAGGGGAACACACGGAGCGCCCTCCTGTTACTCACCTTACCCTCCCGCCACTCGGGCAGAAGGGAGGAAGTTTTGCAATTACCTGGGGAAAGGGACGAGCCCCAGGAGCGTGAGGGTGGTAGAGGAATGGTGGGGTCATATAAAGGAGGTGGGTGAGAAGGGGAGTGGGACAGTCAGGTGTGCGCATCCAGGCTAATCCGGGGCCGGGGGAATGGCGGCAGCGGTGCCGGGAGAGGAAACCAGAGCACTCATCCAAACGTGGCCGGGAAGCAGAGGGAAGGGGGACAGCCTCACGCTCGAACTGTGGGTGCACCCATCGATGCGGGTGCGTGAAAAGGCTGGACAAAGGAAAAGCAGCACAGCTGCCCAGAGGAGAGGGAACACCTCCCTTCCCCGGAGGTCTGCGGTTCCCCCTCCCGTTCCCCGCACGCTGCTGGGGAAAGCGGCGCTGCTGCCGCTTGCTAGGAGACAGCACACAGCTCGGGGGGTGCGGGTGTGTGAGGCTTTGCTAAATGGAGGCTCTCGCTGCCCTGCCGGCTGCTGCTGTGCTCGGGCAGGGAGGAGGAGGAGGAGGAGGAGGGAGGGATGTGAAAGTGGGTCAGGAATGTAACTAGACTCTGCCCCCCTTGTTGCAGGCGCAGGCGGCGCTGCCTTAGCGATGGAAAGCAGGCATTTCACTGTTGATGTTCCCCAGTGCTGCCGGCTGACGGTTACTAGGGGATCCTGAAGGATGTGTTTCCCTGTGACCCTTTGAGAAGAAAAACTTAGTTGCCTCAGTAACCAAGTTTGGCTCGGATGCAATGATGCAGTAAATAGCATAGGTGAGTCTTGCTAAATGGAGGAGGAGGAGGAAGCTGAAACCGTGTAGGCTGGATAACTCTTGCAGTCGGGTCAGGAAACATTTAAAAAACATCCCAACAAAACGTATTAGTTAAGTACATGATTTTTACATTTCCTTAGTCAATAAAACTCTCAGAATTTATCCCCTATGTATTGTAAACTACTAAGAAAACAGAGATAGAAATAAACTGCCTTAGTGATGTGGCAAGAGGTACAGAGCTCGCCCACAACTCTGCAGTAGCCCTGTGCAGCCCCTTTCAATGCAAAGAACTTTTGTTTGATGGCCTGAATTTTTCAAAGTTAAGGGGTGTGAAAGAACGTGAATGGTGACTCAAGACCTGATGTTTGCATCCGTCTTCTCAGCATTGTTAGACTAACAATTTTCAATATTGCTACTTAGATTAAAAGAGAGAACTCATCAACTCTGCTCCTACAGGAAATCTACAAACTAAATACTTTCAAAGTGGAAAGCAAACTAAAATAACAAGCACAAACTTTCATCTTGAGGCCCAGCTAGGCATCATTTCTCCCTATTCCCTGCAGTTGTTACCATCTGACCTCTATCTTCCTCTAACAGGGAAATAGACTTTTTATTCACAAGGGTGGGGAATTACTTCTCAGAGTAAGAAGGAAGAACTGAAAAGAATCACAGAACACAGATGCTGTGATATATCCCTTTCTTTTTTTAGTTTTCTTCCAGAGTTGTGTCTTTTCTAAAACACTGTTATTCTGAAGAAAAATTGGGTTGCTGTACATGAAACCGTTCCCAGCCTGAGGCTCAAAAGAGGAGAACTGAGCTGGATGGATGCAGCTATTTGTGTACATGTCATTAAGGGAACAAAAATCACTGGAGCAAACTGCACCTAGGCCTTTTACTTCTCTGAATTATTCCTCAAGGAGGTATTGCTGCAAATAAACATTCTTTTAGCTTATTTCACCTCCGAAAGCTACTCAGTGTTTAAAAGCATCCATACTCTTTAATTCAAGGATGCATAATGAATGCTACTACGTATTTCTACTTTTTCCATGAGGTATTTTGTCAAGTTGATTTCCCATATAATTTTTTACTAAAAGCTAAATTTAATAATAGCAGATACATTAACATAAGCAAGTTGTGGTGAAATATAACTAATATATGGTACCGTTTCTCCTGTTTTAAGAAACAAAAGTAGAAACCAATAATGGTTTAAGTGCTATGGACCACAAAACTTTTCTTAAACAGAACTTAGTGGAGGACCTGGGCGATACTTTACAGACAAATGTAGCCCACTGTCCCCAGTCATATAATTTTTACACGGAAAATATTTAGGCAGTCTTCATCCATGGTTTTAAGATCAATAATGGCTTAGGTATGTCATTGCTTATTTTTTTGTGGAACGACATTACTTAGTTTTGTCGACTTTCCTGGCAATGCCGAACAGTCAGTGGACAGTCTTTCATGCCATCTGCTTGCACAGGCCTCTGCCACTGAGCAGTCTTGCAGATCTGGACAAGGGGATCCCACCAGTCTCTCTCATTATCAGTGAAAATCTCAGGTTAGAATGCTTCCTCTTTGGGAACTACCACAGAAAGTTTTGATGGTCCCACCTATTACCAGCATTTTTTCCTGTGTGTTGAGGTAACCCAGTGGGCTGGGGAAACTAAACATTATGGAAAAGAAGTGTTTGTGTTAGCAACCATTCCTTCACTTACTGGCGGGGAGGGTCTGGTTTTGTTGTCAGTCTGGGGCCCTTTTTATGACCTTCTGGACAAGCAAAGGGCATGCTAAGCCTTATGGAAATAGTCACGAGAAAATCCTCCTGTGCTGGGTGTAGGAGCATGGTGTTTCCTATCTATTCCCTCCACCCCTTTCTGTAGGGATGATGTGAGGAAGGAGGTGTGGCCAGAAAGTTGCTGCTTCCTAGTTTTTCTTGGCTCTGTCAAAGGCCTTTGTATTCAAGGGTAAATGGCAGGGACCTTGATGCTGCTCTAAATTTTTATGGATGTCTTAGAGGTCCCCAGAAGGACCAGATAACATGACAAAGCACAAAGCACATCTTAGGTATAACAGAGAATTTGACCTTCAACCTCTGGCTGCTTTGTACAGGGGTTGATAATGGCATCTCAGATCAGACCTTTACTGCCAAGCTTTGCGCATGAGCTTAGTCTGCAGTGAGAGGCTGGTTAATGCACAAGTATGGAAAAAGAAACATGGGAAAGCTCCAGGTTTGACATCTGAGTCCACCTGCAAAAGTCTTTTTGTTTTGGTTTTGCTTTAACTTGTACACTGGAAAATTAGGAGGGAGAAAACCCCCACTGTTTAAATAGGGCTTTTTCTAGCTGTGTTCAGGTGAGTTCCCTGGTTATTAGAGAGAAAAAAGATTAATTTTTACCAAATTGTTAGCAGGCTAGTGTACATGGTTTACTAAAACACTTACTTTCTAATTAATTTTAGCATGTTTTGGCTTTTAAAACCGTCACTTCAAAAACAGATAATAATTTTTTAAAATATATTAGCTCATCTTGTTTCAATCTGCTGCAATCTTGTTTTCAAGCACCGGAGCTATTTTGCATCCCACTAAAGTGGCTGTCTGACTCCAGAGGGAGGATAGATCGGACGCTACTAAGATAGACTTAAAGATTTAGCCACATGCTATTTTTGAGCCCCCTTTTCTTGGTTAGTACGTACCTTGTTCTTGCCAGACTGAATTGCTAAAACTTCTGTCTAAACAGGACGAAACAATAGCAGCAAAGGTAGGATGCTGTACCAAGCTGAATAAGGACCTCAAAGCCCATTACCATTTTAATGATGGCATTGTTAAGCAAAGCAGCCTGGAGACTAAATCGTTTTCCTCATTAAGAGAAACTAGCTATTTATCCAGTGTTTTACCTTTAGCAACCAAAATACAGCACATAGTACTATCTGGCTCTCCTTTGAAACTCTCTCGTAGTTTCAAAGCTGTTTGCAGCTGAAGACTGTCAGCCACTCACCGTACTTACGAAACAGGTTTAAAAGCAGACACGGTTAACAGGATGTGACATAGACTCTTGAGCACAGTATCTGACGCATCCCTGTACTTTTCTAATAACTCTGAAAGACGCTACTTAAGCTTAGAATGCAGCAGGTCTCCTTAAAGTTTGAATCCAAACAGAAAGCCTTAAGAAAGGTATATCCCACATGTATCTTATTGAGAATTATTTCAGTGAACTTTTGCTTATCAGTATTGAAAAGATGTGTTAAAACCAGTCTGACAACTTTTTTCATAACGCCATGTGCTGGAGGGCCTTGAGAAAACAGTCTTGAAACAATATGAGAGCTGAACTACTGAAATGCTTTGAACAAGAAGAATGTATTTCCCTGGGTTTTGTAGTGTCCCAAACAACAGAAGTCAGATCTTTCATGACTTATAGCCCCTTTTCCAGTGAGATGCCTCAGAAAGAGCTCAGAAGATTTGCATCTTGCAAGTATGAACATGGTGGACTTAAAATGATTAACCTACTCTGGGTTTTTTTCAAAATTTTAGCTGTGAATTTACTGGATTCTGTTTCAAAACATGCACAGAAAAGTCTTAATTACCCACCCAGCTCCCCTTATCTTAATTCAGTGTAAGTCAGCCAACACCCACGGGAGAGGCTCTGCAGTGACTGGACCATGAGAGGTTGCAGACGTTTTGTACTTCATAAGAAACAGTCACTGGGGTATAATCCTGCTTTCTCGGAGTTCCCATTAACTACAACTCCTTGGAGTGAAATTAGGTTTCATTGCCCGAGGCTGTACTCTTTTCTCTCCTGCAAAAGGGTTGTGCTTCAGGTCACAGGTCTGCGCATGGGTCCTCCCACCCAAGCCCAGGGCACAGTTAGAGCACCTGACAGATGAGCTCCTCTGCAGCCACCTGGCAGTGCTTGCTCTGAACTGAATGTCTGAGGAGGAAAAACATGGATAAGGACTTTGCAAAGCACACTAGCTGTCTACTTGATTCCCTCCTTTCCAACTGCAGATTTCTCAGTACTTCTCAGCACCCTTTCTCTTTTTTTTCCCCCACGGGTAGCAAAGCTTTTCAGGTCAGAGCAGGTTATTCAGCACCTCTAAAAAATAGAGTCTCATTGCATACACCTTGGTCTGAAAAATCAGAACTGAGTGCCACAAAAACGTTAAGTAAGATTTAGAAGAAATTGTAGATGTCATTTTTTGGGACATGCTTCCTGACACAAAGGATGATGCAACCAAGTATGTAGTAGCATTGTGCTAGAGTGAGGGAGTCTGAGTTTGAAGCATACCAGCTTAGACTAAAAATGAAATTTTGCTGAAGGGTAAGGGCCTTCCAGTACAGCTTGTTAGCAGCAGAAGAATTTGAGAAAAATCAACATAGTGAGAGAAATGTATTACAAAAATGTAGGGCTCTGGAAACGTTCATGAGTCATTAGGGATGCTACTCAGCAGGGAATTGTAAAGGAAGAATCTTCTTTACATCCAGGGCTGTTTTGAAGAGCTGCTGGTGATGGTGCTTCCTCTTAGGCATTCACGGGAGCTGTCTGTGTCTGCTTTGGTAAACAGAGAATAGATGGTGGATCCTGGTATTGGCAGGACCTTTTACACATTCATCTTGGTATTTTCTTTGAAGTCTTGGGTAATCGCAAACTACAGTCTCTGTAGAGATGATTTTTGCAACACAGGAAACACCTGTACACACTCCTCAAATTATTTCTCCATGTGACAAACGCACACCAGCTCTGCTTTGTCACAGGGCCTTTTCACCCTCAAAGTTAAGGTCAGGAGTGACCTCACAAAAAAGCACTGGACAAGGCAAAATCCTTCCCCTCAACTTTCTCTCCTTTCGCCTCCTACCCTGTGTTCTGCCTCTTTGCTTTTTTTCCTGCATAATTCAACCCACAGCTTGCCTTCCTAGAAGCATCAATCCATCATTACCTATATTTATTTTTGTGTCTGTTCCTGAGTTGTCAAGGACCATCAGATTCTTTTTTATTACCAATGTGCTCAGTGCAGAGGTCCAGCTACAAGGCTGGTTTGCTTCAGAAGCTGCAAAATTGTATCAATCAGGGATGCAATTTCTGCAATTTCTAAAACTTTTTCTTTAAACATGGTTATACAGCTGACACCTCTCTTCCTCGTTTAATGAGAGCCTCCTCTATTTCATGCACTGCAGTGTGCACTGTTGATATAAGCAGGGAGAGAGGGCTCCTGTTCCCAACCTTTCTACATCTTGCTGACTATCTGCCCTCTCACTGCCTCAGTTCCTTCAGCTGTGCAACGGCAGTCACAAAACTGTCCTTTTTATTATAAATATTCTTGGTGAAGAACATGACATGAAATTAGGCAGCCAAAGCTGTTGCAGAAGTATTATATACACTTGTCACTGCGTGGAGAGTTCCCCAACATCGTCTTAATATACACAATGCACCACAGGTTAGCATCTTCTACTCTTAAGTCTGGCAAGAGTAGAATAGCATCTTAGATAAGAAAATATTTGTGCAGTGTGATATCATTGCTATGGTCTTCTTTAGATCTTGTCTCTTGTCAAGATCCTGGCAGAACTATTTGAAACAAGGAAAAAAAAAAAAAAGGCAATTTCTCTTTTAACCAGTTGTTAGCCTTGAGACAGTCTATACTTACATGGAGGTAGTAAATGACATACAAACAGTATTTCTTCTTTTTCTCTCTGAAATCAGGATGGTTCCTAATCATTTAAGTGTTATTTTATTACTGAGTGCTACTGCATGTCTTTTAATATTTTATAGGAAATGGATAGTAGGTGAATTACACAGTTCTGGAATTCCTTACAGTTGGGTATCTCAGTATTTCTGTATATTTTCTCAGACCAGGCCTCAGAAACTAGTGTTGTAGGATGTAACAAATGTTGGGTAATTCAGGAACAGTTTTATAAGCACTTGGACCTGTCAGTTACATTGCCTTATTTTCTTGCTGATGAATATGTCCAGCGAGACACTGAGCGATTTTTATGAGAAACTCAAAGTAACTTGGAATTGAAATATTTCCAATTAAAAAACTCCCAAGCAATAATTCATTGCATTGAATGCTGTAAACAACTTTGATACCAGAGGCACTGCTCCTTAATCTGGTATCTGAATGTACTAACAGATACTTTCAATTTTGTTTTTAAAGTAACTGAAATGTGCATTCAGTTTTAGGGTTCTGGATAGGGGAGGAAAGTAATTGTGTCTTCACTCTCCTCCAACTCATCCTGTAAAAGAACAAGTTTTCCACCAAAGCAGCAAGATATATAACATGCACAATAGTTGTACATGCTGTACATTTTATTAATCCGAAGCTGAGCATTTTCATCTTTCATCACCATTTTACCTCCAGGTCCTGTAACAGCCTTGCTTTGGGTCAGACATGTGTTTTCCAAAGAATGCCCAGAAAGCACTGTGTGGATGATATAATTCTGTATATTCCTACAATGTAGCAGTGTGTCTGTGTAATGGGATCAGGAATTTTGCTTTGGAGAGTTAATGGCAGTTCCAAATGACAAATATGATGCTGAAATACAAAGTAGGCCCCGAAGAATGGAAAGCATTGAAGTAAGCCAACATTTATCTTTCTAACTGTGGGTCCTGTGCAGTTTTCAGAAAGGGTTTATGGATGAGACACGACCAGCAGAAAGTTTGCAGCATGGTCACTAAGAGCAGATCACTAGAATCCTGCAGAGTCACAAAACACATGGCTATTCAATGTTGAAGTTAGTAACTCACAGAACCTTGTGATATTCAGAAGCATTTGGCAAATACATATCTAATATTACTGGACTGTTCAAAGAAGTTTGCAGGTCACATTTATAAGTGGATGTCCATCATGCAACATTATTAACAGCTCTTACTGCTGCTATCTGCTATCTGCACAGTAACCCCTTCCCACTGTACCAGGAAACTGTATTCCATTCATAGACAGCTGACTCCATCCCCTAATTTTTCATGCATATAGGCTAGAGCAGAATATCCCTTTAGGAGATCATTTTTTTATCCTATGTCCAAATCATTATGGGTGCTTGATAATCAAAGAAAATCTTAATAACCACATAATTTTCCAAATTATCTATATAAACAGCTCTTAAACTATGTCACTCTTCTTTAAAGTTCAACCTATTTTTTCATTCTATTATTTGTATTCCTGAAAGCCTTTTGTGTCCACAGCAATCTTCCTATCTCCCTTTTATCACAGTTGCCTCCACCACTTTTCCCAACTGTTTAGAATTAATTCGGAAGAATTCACCTTGTTTCCTTAGTAATAGTTTTCCAAGTGCTTCGACATGCTGCAGCGTATTTGACAAACTGTAAAGGGTTCTAAATGAATTTTCTTACCAATTTTCACTTTTAAACTAACCTCCTAGTATTGTTCATAGAGCAGATTATTGGTAAGTATATCTGCTCTGGAATTTTTACATGAACGTCTTAAACTAGATTTTACTTTTACATCCTAAATTTTCACTTACGTGTCTCAGTGCTGATTAAGCCCTTCTTGGGAGGGTTTACTGAGTCAAAGGTGACTCATTCAATATCCCAGTAGTCTGGGCGGTTACCTGAGATGCAGGAAAACCTCTCCACTCATTTTCTTCCTATTTTCTTCAGAGATCACACAAGTAGGTATATGCGTTAAGCTATTAATTTTTTTATGGGATGACTGTATTTTGTCATCTAATTCGTACTCACATGCTTAAGTTTCAGGGTTGCTCAGCAGCCATAGAAGCAATGAATGCGCTCGACACCTCTGAAAGTCAGACTATGTAGGTGCCTAGAAACTACAGAATCAAATATCTAACAGGCATTCTAACTAGAAAAAAAGGTGGATTTCCTGCTCATTCAGATGTGGCAGATCTGACATGTATGTTTATGGTGTCTGGCAAATGTAATGATTTTCCTGTTTAAAAGCTGAAATGTAGCTACTAATCTTATAGTCTGATTTTACACATTTGTTTCCCTATTTTCTTTTTGCTTCAGGTAATATTACGTTCCATAAAATTTGGAGAGAAAGACCTGGTAGTGTGAATAGTGACATGATGTATTTTACTGATCCTGGAAGATTAGTTTATGTCCTCCTAATTATGTACATGGAGTTCCCTCTTCTCACATAGCCCTGGGATAATTGGACAGTATGCCATTCCAAAGCCTTTGGGATGCTAAAATAATTATGCATTAACCCTATAAACATAATTCTGCTTTGATGTTCTCACCACTAGCTGCTAACTGAATAGTTATGGTTCCCTTGTGATCAACTTTCATATGATAAGAGTGATGATGGCAATGACAAAGAGGATGAAAAAAGTTGCAAAATGCTTGACATGTGGTTTTAGTTCATATGAAGAAAGGACATCAATTTATAGGAATTGATGTGGAGCACACCATGCAATTAAAGCTTTTGCTCCCCGTTTCATTAGTAGAGGGAAGTGGGGCTTGCCTTCAGTGGTGGTGAGCAGCCACAGGAACTGCTTGTGGCTCTCTGGCTGAGATAAGTTGATGCTGTTCCCTTCAGCAAATCATTGTCTTGTAAATTCCTCAACGCTTTGTTCAAGGTACAGCTGTGTTTCAATAATGACTTATTTCTGTATAATTCCAGTTCAGTGGGTTTTATTACATATGCTGCTAACATTTTCACACAAGCACTCCAGCTGTACAGCAGCTCTCTGCAGTCAGCACTAGCTCAAATTCATGCCAGGAACTATCTCTATGAGTTTCCATGTTACCAAACTTTTGTATACTGAACTATGATACACCACTCATCTCTTACTTTCTTCTCATTCCACTGTTGCCCCAACTCTCCAAAGCTCACCACTTCTATGCCAATTTAGCCTCAATTTACTGCCACGAGATTTTGCTGTTGTTCCTATTTCCATACAGTATTATCCAAGTACCAAGTTTTGCAAGGGTTGCCAGTTTCCAGATAGGAAATCTAAGGCCGCTCATTCTTTTGCAGTGTGGTTGAGTAATGTGTTCTTCATCATAGGACGGGGCAGATGATACCAGCTCCACTGAAGCAGCACATGCAAGCAGGCACAAGGAATATTCCCTCTCTTTTGCCGTGTCAGTATCCTGGAATTGAGATGAAAAACATCATCTATGGATCTGTCTTTGAGATTATCCAAAGGAAAGTGTATGGACTGTGGTGAATTGTGTCACTGCCTGGTGGATCAGGGTTCAATAGGAAAACAGCAAGCAGGACTTTTACTGATCATGTATGTAATTCTCTGTGCCCAGAGAATGACAGATTTGATCTTCTGAGGTGAATCATTCCCACTTACAGCAGAAACCACTGTGCAGAATTTCAAGTCACTTAGGAGACTATTTGCTACTCCGTTTTTGATTACATATAAGTATAACCATAGTAAAACTCCTATGAATACCAGATAAACAGGAAACAAAAGTAAGCTAACTTTTCAGTCAGAGGTTACTTTCATGCAACTTTTAATCCTTATTTCACATGTGGACCACTGCTCAGGAGGCTCTAAGGTGAATTGATGACATTCATTTCTATGTGCATTTTAAATGAAGCTTGCCATACAGATCTCAAGAGGTAAGAAGACAGTGCTCCAATCCACTGCGCTACTGGGCACCTTATCAGTGTTCTCCTCAGCCCTTCTCTTGCATTGTCTGCTGTATAATTCTTATTCTAGTGACATTAGCCTTTACCCTCAGGTCTTTTCTTGGGTTTTTTGGTTGGGTTGTTTTGGTGTTTGTTTCTTTGCTTTTAACCATTTCAAGAATAATTTTGCTGAACTACTCAGGCTGCTCATTTGCACTGCAGGAATTCCCTTCAGCCACGTCTGTGAGGGAAAGGACATAGAGAAAAACAGATAGTCTAATGAAACAAGCTCAGATGTATGTGAAGTGAGTACATAAGATTGTTCAGAAAACTGAGAAAATCTTATTTGCAAATGCCATTTAATCAAAATTCGTAGCTGATAAGATTATTTCCTGGTGAGTTTAGAGAGCCACTGCAGTCCAATACTTCACAAGAGGCTGCATGAAAAATATTGCATGACTGCTATTATTTCAAGATATTTTCATAAACATTAATCCCAAGCAATTCAATCCTTTGCTGTAAACACTGACTGCAGGCTGAAAATTTTGAGTTTGAATGTCTTCTGCCCTTTCTAGTTACTCGGAGTTCTTTTGAGGAGAAGGCTGTTCTTAGAAATCATTTGTTTCAAGAGTCGAGATTTCCATTCAGTGAATCATTTCAGGCAACAGCTTTCTTGCCTTCAGTTTGATAGTAGTGGTTTATGATTTTTTTCCTTTTCAAGTTTCATTTTAGTTAGAGCACAGTCCCGTCTGACCACCAAAGTAATTGAAAATTTTAAAAAAAAGTTTAGTAGCACTTCTACCTTGTCTACCAAATCTTTCCTCTCTAGACGCTCACTGAGAGAGTTTTCACCTTCTCTGTATTGCACAGAAGTAAAGATGATTATGGATCATGTCATCTATTATCCACGCTGAAGAAAGAAATGCAGAAAAATGTATTGAGAAAACTTGCTTCTCAAGAATCCTTTATTTAAAAACAAGTGAATGCTTAATGATAAATGAAGGTAGAATTGTCAGTATTACAACCTCAATGCCCTATCCACGTTATCCTAATACGTATTCAGACACTTTGCAATTATTGGAAGTTTTCTTTTCATAGAAGCAAATACTTTCTTATATGAAAGCTTCAGAAATTATCTAGAACATGTCCATATCTTACGCTTCTTCAGTACACAAAGCTGTCTTTTTTTGCCAGAAGAGCCTTCTGCTGGCAGTTTTTGCTGTGGTTGTGGAAGTCATAATGTCAGCAGAAGAATACTTTTTACCTCCTTCAATCATGTCTCCTTTATGGACAATCTTAATACAGCATGGCTGTTTTGACAAGCAAAGAGCTTTAGTAGTGTAGTTACACCCCATGCACTGCAGCAGAGGTGTGTATCTACCCCTGATTCAATTTGCACCAGTAAAATCCTGCTTTTGCCAGCGTGGCTTGTCTTATCATTGTCTGAATGATACAGGCTGCACTGGTGCAATATGTTGCCTACTGCAGAACTCTGAACATTTGCTGCTTTTGGTATCGTAGCTTGGTTTTCTCCTCAGTTGCAAGCCGTACCCCTTTGTACATCTGCCCAGTGTAAGCATGCTTGCAGAACTTTATGGAATGCACCTCTCCCAACTGTGCCTGCTTCTGGCTTAAGGAGGCATAAAGCACAATTTAAGTGGGTACAAAAGGATAAGTGACTCTTTTCATGCTTATCTACCTCAGCCCTACCATCTTCTCCCTGCCCCTTGGTTCGTTGCCTACTGTACCCACTGGCCATTTTTTCATGGTAGTTCAGCTCCTCTCTACTCTTCCATAAATCCTGTCACTGCAGCCTCCCCCGAGTTATGTTAATCTCTGCCCTTGAAAGTTTTCCTGCTTTTTCCTTCCCTGCAGGGTAACTGCTTCCTTGCATACTTTCTTCATGACTGCTGCCTCACTTCCTATTTCTTCACTTCTGTGCTGCTTGCTGGCCTTCTATGCCTATTTTCTGCTGCTTTGTGGGTGAATCTCAAAGCACTGTCCACTGTATTTTCCCTGGGCTGGCTGGGGTTTCCCTCCCATCTCCTTTTCTACTTGCACTCTTTAAGCCAAAATTAGCTGTAGCATGAAGTTGAGAAAATAAAAATGTAAGCTGGAAAAATCAAAAGGAACATTCTAATAGCAAAATCTGCAAGAGGATGGACCAAGCTCCAAAAAATAGCTATCAAATCCTCTGTAACTGAGGATACTCAAAACTAAACTGAGACAGTACTGAGAGGTTAACTGCATGGAGAAATACTGTGGCAGCCTCAGCAAGTATCTTCCATTCCTAGCCTACAATACCGAAAGATAGTAAGTGATGCTTCAGCTGGATATTGCTGCTGCTGTCTCTGCTGGTGCTACTGCACCCCTTTGAACAACCGAACATGAAGAAGTTGCTTTAAAGATGAGCATTTATTTTGTTGGTGAGAGGTTTCAGAACCCACTCTCCCTAGCAAATGGTACACAGGGAAACACACAGCTGGCCTACTAGGTACTTGCCAAATCACACTTAAGCCAACAATCAATTAATTGTGAGAGGCCGAGTGGTCACTAAGAATGAAACACACCACATTCAGTACCAAATAACAAGCTGGGCATTAAACACTAACTTCTTTTTGCACACCTGTGTTTTTTGCACTACCTGGGCAACAATGCAGGGTTTTAAAGCAAGTAAAAGTATTGCAGGGGGTGGTTTAGCTTACTGTTGTTCTTTTTCCTGCTCCGTCTCTACACAGATGCACTTGGGTTATACAACCTGTTTCCGAGGCTCTACACTGGCAAACACTGAACTGCTTGAGAATGTCTAATATCTGACCAGTCATTTTTTCAGGCTATGTTTTTAAAGAGTCTGAGGAATAAGTAGGCTGTGTTGTTCCAAAATTTGCAAAGTAATTAAATCTTCAGGGGTGGAATCTTAGTTTTATCCATTTAAAACATACTACTTTTAAATCCTCCCCTTTAAAGAATTTTCATTGCTAAAACTGTAATAGCACTCTTTTTGCCTTTCTTTTTTTGTTACAAGGATGAAAGATATGTCAGTTGATTATCCCTGTATCTATTCTCTACAGTTATGACTATATATCTTGAAAGAATAGGTTTAGGTTGGTGAACTTCCCCAGAAACGATTTAGAAATATTGGTCAGCTACAGTATTTTAGGGAAATAGTTTATGCTACTTTTTACATCCTGAAAATCAGAGCTGGGAAAAGGGACTAGTTCATCAAGACGATCCAGTCCCAGCAGCAGGGCTGCTCTACACTGCATCCATCTGCTGGAAACTCTCACAGTGAAAGGAGAGAAGGACACGGGACCAGCAATTATTGTAGCCATAGACTTCAAGCAGGCCTGCAATATGCACTACAGGTTGTGTTCTCCTGCAGGGGGAAGAAAGTGGTGTAGGTTTCAGAAATACTGTCTTCATGTTTCCAGATGAGTCCTTAGTCAAGAGGTAGCCTTGGCTGGGTGACCCAGTTCAAGGTCAGTTTTACACTGTTAAAATGTCTCAGAGCAAACAGGGAGCAAATACTTACACTCCATCTTTTACTTTTGCTGTTATCACTAACATACTGTCTGCAGAGAAGAGTCATACAGAAGAGTGGATGTCTTTGTGCCTGAAGAACTACACTGGGATTTGGGGGAAAATACTGATTTTAATTCCACCCTTGCCTTTTGTGACGCGAAGGAAATTGCTTAAGCATGCTGGGATACCTCAGTTTCTTTCACTCCGTAAAGGCTAATGTTAAGTTTGGTCTGAAGCTTCAGCTTTGACTTTCCCATCATCCAAAGCTGTCCTTGGATAAAGTGGGTGGGGTTGCTGCGGGAGCAAGTTCCACCACTCCCTTGCTCCCCAGCAGTTCAATTTCCGGAGGCCAAGGTATTTGAGCATGGTGGTGCATCACATTTCCCTACATGGGGAAAACAGGAATGCTGTATGATGCTGTATCATCAGACAAATGCTTTGAGAGAGTTTGCAGCTGGTCTTATGTGGTGAGCTTTTCTGCGTGGTTTTCCAATGCACAGATTTATCAAGTTTAATTTTCCAAGCAATTGATAGGAAATACATTTAATTGAACTCTCCCCCCTTTATTCTCCCTGTATAATTACCCTGCATCTATGGTGGTCACACTTGTCAGCTCTTCATTAGTGTTTAAGGGGGTTTTGATCCAGAAAACCCATGTCCCAGTTGAAGAAAAAAAAAAATCTTCTAAAGCAAAACAAAACCTGAACCCATGAGAATACCCAGCAGTAGCATGTTTGTTCATTTAAAGAAACAACTGATTGAAACATAAAGGAAATTCAAGCATTTCTTCTGGTGTTAGGTTTTATAAAGACTTATTTCTCACAGCCCTCAGGTCTGTATTCTGTGATCCTCAGCAGGTTTTCCCCTATGTTAGTATCTCAGCTGAGTTCTGCCTCTTGGCATGAGTGATAACGTCAGGCAAAGGATGGCAGCAAGAGGACTCCGGATGCTGTGCAGGCAGACATCTCAGGCAGGGCACAGGGCCTCTGATGCCTCTCACATCCTCTGTGGCTGGACGGCCACACGTCAGGACCAGGGGCCTGCCAGCTGCCCTCATCCAAGAGTCATGAGGTGTTAGAAAGTTAGGGCCCAATCCTACCTCTTGTAGCACATAAAATACTCCTGCTTAGTCAGAGAAGTGCCTCATTCTGTTCGGGACTTTGAAAGGGATGTGTAAGTTTGCAAGAAATTAAAGTACGTAACAGCTAAGTGCCATGATCCAAAGCAAAGAATATTGGTAATGACAGGAGGCAAAATGATTTTCTAGCTAACCTTTAACTTCTCTTTTAATACCAATGTTAGCTTTGGTCTCCATGCTTTAAGACATCCTCAAGTTTCAGCCTTCATAGAAGCTACACATCCTGTTTTTCTTCTCTCCTTGAATACCTTTAATCAGCATCTCTGATATTTGAATTGTGGGTGGGGGCCAAGTTGCCCTTTTCTTGGGACCACAGCAGGTGGCTTTTATGTCACCAACATGGCAATGCCAGCCAGTTGTGTTAATGAATTTGATAATATGTACACTAAATACCTTCACAAAACTATTGTTTTCATTTCAACTACTGTTCACAGTATTTAACATCACTGTGTAGGATCAGAGAGGGCTGTCAGGGTTATATAGAAAGGAGAGAAGTCTTCTTGCCCTTCGGTGTGTTTACTATCACTGTTAAGTATTGATGTCACAATATGCGGAAAGTATAGAAACTATGAATAGTCCTAGGGAAAAAAAAATAAAGACTTAATACTTAAACTGTCATAGTGTGGTCAGAGGAGATGGGATAAACCACAGCAATTCAGATGGTAGAAAATGCAGCATGAAGAGGATATGTGTATCATGTAAGCCATGTAGTTACATTTTGGGAGAGTAATTTTATTCATTAAAATGTAGTTTATTATACAAAAATTTACCTTACTAAAAATACCTTCTTTTTCACTGTAATAAAGAAGAATAATAAAAAAGCTTGCTGAAAATGTCACATTCAATATTAGACCACAGTGGGTCTTTACCTCTCTGATGCATTATAAGTTCAAATGACAGAAAGTTGGAAAACTGAGTTAATTTCTCTTGCCCTGAAAAAGCCCTGAATTATAATAATTCCTAAACTTTTAAGACACATCTCTTTTTACTATTTCATAAACCCCAGTAGTAAGTGAGGGTTTTTTAGTTATTGCACAACCTTTTTGTATTGGTGGGAGGGTTGTGTGTGTTTTTATTAATTTTTAGCATTAATGTAACCTAGTAAGTACTAGTTCACCCTCCGTAACATCTTTCTGAAAGGTCAGAGATATTAAAAACATAAATGCAATTTAAAAATTATCTACATATTTTCTCCAAGTACTAAAATCCTGACTTTTTCCCAATGTGAGCTTTACGTTTCCATGTTTGTAGAGCAGATTTCAGAGGCTGAATTGAAAAACACTTGTTCTATTCCCTTTATCTGCTTGCTAAACTTTTCACACTGAAGGCTTTTAAGCACCTCCAAAGCTAGAAAATACATCGAGGTTGGACGGGAATCTTCATGCAGAGGTGGTACAAAATGCCTCCAATTCTGTTCTAGAGATATTAGCCAGAGGTCAATGAGACGTGCATTGCTAACCTCCAAATACGATTACCCATGCAGAAATTTTCACCAGTTTCAATTGCAGCCATGTCTGTCATGTCTTGGCAAAGCTGGCCCAGTCTCCACGAGTGTGTTTGTGCCATGCAGGCTTCCATCACAGCAATCTTGCACTGTGAATACTATGTTTTAAGGGCTGAGCCTGAGATGGACAAACCACTCAGGTTTTTGTTTAATTGGACGCCTGACTGCAAGGGATATTCAAGTAAAGTGTCTACAAAGCTACTTAATTTACCAGCAGTCCTGCCACTGCAGGTTGGGAGGTACAACAGGGAAAGATGAAAATGTTAAAGACACTTTGCAATCAGTTTATTTTTAATGGCTTCCCTTGCTTGCTTTTTGGTAAAGTAAGAACCTTAGAACAATGAGAATGTGCTTTCTTGATGTTATTTCCTAATATCATGAGGCAAACTGTGATATTGCTCCTCTCTCATTCAGCAACTCTGCTTTAGCAGAGCTTAATGGTATTAAAATTTATCCACAAAGCTCATGGGTAATACTGCACAGAACTCAGGTGACAAATATTCAGGCTGTGGAAACCACCACAAGCACACGCAGGTTAAAACTGCAGTTTTG
>WEKX01009684.1:285632-305783 GCA_013390025.1 Pitta sordida
GCCGCCCCCCCCCCCCCCCCCCCCCCCGCGGCCGCGCCGGGGGGTCCGGCCCGCCGCTGATGCTCTCGCCGGTCCTGCCCGCCCGGGAGCCAGCATCCTGCCTGGGACACACTGAACTGGTTTCTGGAGGGGAGCCGGGCAGGGGGGAGACCAACCATTCAGTTTTAATCAGGACTCCCTCTTTTCGCCTTTCTTCTCTCGGAGATAAGATCAAGTGTATTTACGTGTTTGAGAAAGCAGGCGTCGAGTTCGGTGTGATTTGGGGGCAGTGGTCTAGGAGAGACAGTAAATGCAGTTGGTGTTTCTTACCATTCTGACATCCAGCCCCATGCCTTGGAAAAAAACTTGCCTATTAACAACAGGAGCAGTTCCTAAATCATGCCGTGTTGTCACCCTCGCAGTGCACGGTAGACAGCTGTTAGGATGGCTAAAGTTTGTTCGTTGAAGTCTTGTCGTTTTGATACAAGCACCGAGTTTTGTTAGCGCAGTTCCTGTTTTCCACAGGGTCAGCGTGCGTGAAAGGGATGCAGTGACTCAGGGTCAGGCCAGCCATATTTGTTTTAGGTTTTGATTTTCTCTTTGAAGACTTAAGGGTATATAGTCTTTTCTTGGTGTGCCTGCATAATGCCGATTAGCCTTAACGGGAGTTGGGTACATCCAGGAAAGAATAGGCCCTTTTGTTTGTTAGAAACCCAGAAACAGCATGAATCCATCATCCAATCAATCAGAGTACCAGGGCTCTCCCTCACCTGCCGGCAGGGACACATCCAGCTTCTCTTGCTGCAGGGCAGCTGTTCTCGATGAGTGTGGCCTCTTTTGCTCCCTCACCTTTCTTCTCCTGGTATCCGTATTTGGAACTTAATTTGTATCATGCAGTTGGAAAAACACCATCCTTTAAATACAATTGACTGTCCTGCTCTCATTTCACTGACAGCTTCCAGTTGTCAAACTGTTGTTTGCCCATCAGAAGTGACTATATATGTAGCCACTCTTACACATTCCTTTTGATAACTAATGACCCTAAAAAATATACGTATATGTATTTGATGTGGTATTAAGACAGAATATAGCAGTGTTTTCTCTTTTTTTTTTTTTTGCCTGGGGTTTTTGTTTAGTTTTGGTTGGGTTTTTTCACCTGGATCTGGGTGTTTGAAGCTTTATTTGAAGATTTCAGTGTAATGAAGCATCTTATTCTGACTCAGCTCATCCAGCTTGTGTGTCCATTCTTAACTCTTCACAATATTCACTGCCCCTCTGACGAAATTGCTTTTCTTTTTGAGTCTGAATATCAGGAGATACGTGCTTGGAAGTTACAAAAGTGGGAAAACTGAATATCTTCATTATCTGGTAGTACAGTAATATCTGTAATCTCTTTTGGCAAAGGCAAGCACAGTGTTTCCCAAGGCATAGAAACGTCTTCTTCTGTAGTGCTTTCCTCACTCTTTAAAGTTTTTATCCCTTTCCCTATGTTGAAGTCACAGTACAGTCATAACAGTAGCTTGACTTTAGCGTGTGAAACTTTCTTCTTAAGCAGAAATAGTCTGAATTGCTCTTAGTTTGATTTCTCATTTAAGTAAAAACTGTTGATATACTTACATTGTACAGATTAAAAACATATAGATAAATCCCTTTGGTTATANCGTTTCCCCCCTCGGCTGCGATATCTTCGCCTGCTCGGCATCCTCGCGGGGTTGCGCAGGAGGAGCAGAGCGGTTGTCCTGGCTCAGCACATTTCGCTGCTCTGCTCGGCTGCGCACCCCGCGGAGGCCCGGCCGCCCTCCCTCCCNAGGCCCTTTTGTTTGTTAGAAACCCAGAAACAGCATGAATCCATCATCCAATCAATCAGAGTACCAGGGCTCTCCCTCACCTGCCGGCAGGGACACATCCAGCTTCTCTTGCTGCAGGGCAGCTGTTCTCGATGAGTGTGGCCTCTTTTGCTCCCTCACCTTTCTTCTCCTGGTATCCGTATTTGGAACTTAATTTGTATCATGCAGTTGGAAAAACACCATCCTTTAAATACAATTGACTGTCCTGCTCTCATTTCACTGACAGCTTCCAGTTGTCAAACTGTTGTTTGCCCATCAGAAGTGACTATATATGTAGCCACTCTTACACATTCCTTTTGATAACTAATGACCCTAAAAAAATATACGTATATGTATTTGATGTGGTATTAAGACAGAATATAGCAGTGTTTGCTCTTTTTTTTTTTTTTGCCTGGGGTTTTTGTTTAGTTTTGGTTGGGTTTTTTCACCTGGATCTGGGTGTTTGAAGCTTTATTTGAAGATTTCAGTGTAATGAAGCATCTTATTCTGACTCAGCTCATCCAGCTTGTGTGTCCATTCTTAACTCTTCACAATATTCACTGCCCCTCTGACGAAATTGCTTTTCTTTTTGAGTCTGAATATCAGGAGATACGTGCTTGGAAGTTACAAAAGTGGGAAAACTGAATATCTTCATTATCTGGTAGTACAGTAATATCTGTAATCTCTTTTGGCAAAGGCAAGCACAGTGTTTCCCAAGGCATAGAAACGTCTTCTTCTGTAGTGCTTTCCTCACTCTTTAAGGTTTTTATCCCTTTCCCTATGTTGAAGTCACAGTACAGTCATAACAGTAGCTTGACTTTAGGGTGTGAAACTTTCTTCTTAAGCAGAAATAGTCTGAATTGCTCTTAGTTTGATTTCTCATTTAAGTAAAAACTGTTGATATACTTACATTGTACAGATTAAAAACATATAGATAAATCCCTTTGGTTATATTCATTATCCCTTGTAAAAGTAGGTGGTGCTTAGAAGGTCATAGGATAAGTGTTGCTAAGCAGCTAAACAGAAGGATGCTAAAATTAACCTGAGTGTTTTTGAAAGGGATTCACTTTATAAGTTGCAATAATTTTTGTTGACTTAAAATACGTGTTTTGCTAACAAGACGTCTTAAAAAAAGCAACCTTGGTTGCATGAATGAAGGTTTCCAGGGGACTGTGTCAAGTGTTCAATTCCACCCTCCCCCAGTATGCCTAAATTTTACTAATATTGGGCCCTTGATTTGTGGCATTTGCAAACGTCCTTCCAGAGTTATCTGTTGCTCCAAGATCATCTGATGTATGTTGGATAGCAGCCTGTAGGGACAGTCTTGGGGAAAAAAGAAACTGCAGAGATTCCCCAGGAACAGGCGGAAAACAAGTAAATCCTGTTAGTCTGAAATCTGTGCATGTGTGGAAAAAGCCCCTTTTAACTTTTTGATGAATGATGCCTAAGTTTGGAAATCTGTGTTTTAGGTGTACACTCTTAAAACATGTGAAATCATGTCTTCTTTCAGCGTAATAAAGGTTGTTTTGAAATGAGTGTGTTATTGGACCGTGTTACTAGACCAGTTTGTGACGGCTGCTTTGCTGATGTGGTGGCTTCTTTCTTGGGAGATAATTGTCTGTAGAGGAGAATAGTAGTGCTGCTTTTTGTTGTCCTGAAGGTAGTGAGAATGTCTGTTGCTCTCTGTCTTTTTCTTTGACCTCTCTGCATTCAAGCGAGATGGTCAGTCATAGGATTACAGCTTTAAAATATGCCTTTTCAGGAGTATCCCACAGCTTGGACAAGGGCCAGGAACTGCTTCGTGTTCTTTTGAGTACAGCTTTATCGTTGATGGAGTGCTCAGGTACCCTGCAGCTTTGCTGGAAAGTGTCTTAAGGAGCAGATGTAAACTTTGAGGGTGAGGAGGAATTGCTTTCTGAGACCATGCAACGGCTTGTTTCTGGCTTTGGAGTGGGAGATTTGACTTGCCTAGTTGTTCAGCAGTTAAAGCAGGTTTTCTTTTGGGAGGTGTATGAGGAATCCTTTCTCTTTGTGGGCTGTTTTATTTTATTTGGTGGTTTGTTGCGTTTTTTTTAATATCCTACATAAACCAGCACCTGTGGGAGCTGTGGCTTCTCCCCTACCCACATATTTAGAAGCTTCTTTATGGGCAGTGATTTCAAAGGCAGGACTTTGGTGGCTTTGGAAATGCCACTCTCTGGTGATACACTGAAAAATTAGCTAGTTTTGTGAAGCCAGGACGGGCTTGAAACTTGCAGGGCTTTGCCAGGCCAGGTTTGGTTATCAGCGTTTCATTACAAATGAACACAGGTGTAGTTGGCCAAGGTGGGAAGTGCTGGCTCTGTTCTGGGGTACTTCTGAACAGGAAATTCAGGAGCATTGACTCTTTGTTCTTCTTTGGTGCGAGAAATCTGATGATGGCTTATCTTTGATGTCTGTCAGTCATGATGTTTTTCCCACCTGAAGGTGTTGTCTCCACCTCACCCTAGTGCTCTGTTTTGAATAGCAACATTTGAGGGCCAGTGACTTAAAAGAATGCAGGTTTCTGAGACAGGAGCATCTTCAGCATTTTACTCTGAGCAGGATGACAAGCCTTATTTAGAGCTTGCGCTAATGCTTTATTATGAAAGTAGAAATAATTGCCAGCTGGGGCGTGTGCTGTGGACTCCTGTTGGGTGGCCTGTTCGTGTTGTGGTGGAAAAGGGGCAGAACAAGGAAAAGGGCCTGGACAAAAGGGAGGAGAGTCAGTGGGATACTTGGCTCGTGGCTGTGCTGGTATGAAACCTGTTAGAGCAGCCTCCTGTACTAAGAGAGGAATTGTCCTGATGTCACTGAGCAACGCCTGGGCCTTTGCTTCCTTTAGAAACAGCACAGACCTTCAGGTGTATCCTGCTTTTTTTTTTTCCCTTTAATAATGACATTTCAGGTTGGCCAGACTAGCAATCAATAAAGATGGTTGCCTTTGAATAGGTGCCTTACAAAAATACGTAGTTGAAGGGTGGTGACTGTTTATTCAGAGTGATTCAACTAAGTAAGGCTATGGGAATCTGAATACCTCTTTAAAGATGTAGAGAGAGGCAGCTGTTTCAACAGCAGGATTCATCTGCAGAGTCTGGCTATCCACAGAGGTGCTGTGGCAAGGAAAAAGAAAAGCTGTCAAAATCCCCCCAGGGCATTGTTAGGCTTCTGAGCTAAAATAGCTATTCCCAGAACCATTAGAGAGGGAGGCCTTTTAGGCCTTGATGACCTCCCCTGTCTGCTTTGCAGGTCTTCCCGTAGAAGCATATGGAATGCAACTTTCAAGTTTGTTTTCCTGCAGCTAACCTTACTGAGCAAAAGTGATTCATGTTTAATCTTATTTAGTTATTTACTTATTAATCTCAGGATTTTGAGATCTTTTTTTTTCTTTTGAGGAACACATCCCCATATCCTGCTCTTTGAAATTTCTTTGAGGATCCGTTTGCACGAGGGATGTTATTTGTGTAGAGCTCTCAAAAACTGTGGGAATGGTGCTTGGCACACAGTGGTCAGGTGACTTCCCATTGTAATTTCTTGCAGTTTTGAAAAATGGAATTTAAACTTCTAAGTCACTCTGGGTAACAAGTGTGTTAAGCATCATGGGCATTTTCCAAGTACCCGAGTGACTTGTTAATTTGGTTCTAAAAGAGAAAGGTGTTTTGTGATTAGTAGTGGAATTGCCAGCCTCTCTTACATAAAAGCCTTTTCCACTTGCCAGCTCCTGGTAGATCCTTTAACAGGTGTTAGCATGTGCTTTCTTGAAACTGCACAAACGTACTTGTAGGTGTTTCAGGAATGGGAGCTTGCATCATCTGTCCTTTGAAAATGGAAGATGATCAGCCATTGACAGACCTTTTTTTTTTAGTTCATTTAGGTATGTCCTTCCTCTCTGAGGGTGAGAGAAGCACAATGTTCACATTGAGGTGTGGGTGGCCTTTGCTTTTATCGTGTGGCTTTAACTTGGGCCCTTGTTAGTCCTGTTTCGTACAGCAGGTGATGTCAGTGTTCAGGTGTATTGGTACCTGGGAGTGCTTTGCTTTAGAGCACTTGCATCAGAGCAATAAATTCCATTACTGTGTTCAGACTGAACTCCTTCATGCTGGTAACGTTAGGGCTTGGACAAGGGAGAACTGCTTTGGATTTTGCACCAATAAGCTGCAGTATTTCCTTGTATTTTCTTTAAGGGAGCAAAATCGCTTTTAATTTGGGCCACTCAGATTTGTGTAGGGGAAAGAGCCTAGCTTAAGTTCCTCTTTTTGTTACACAAAATGTATTTTCTTCATCACATTATGTTCATGATGTCTTACTGCTCTTTGTGTTTTGAGAACATGAGAAGCATCCAAGACGTGAATATCTGTGTGCAGTTCTTCCTTTGTGTGTGCATTTTTTTTCTGCCGTTGATCCAGTTGCCAGCGTATTGAGAAGATAACACAAGGTATCTGTGGTGCCTTGTGCACATGCTTGCTTGCTTCATCTCCTCCTTCTCCCAAAAAGCATTAAGGTAACTTAAATTGGTCTTCACCCAGACAACTTGCAACACAACTCAGATATTTAGATGTATGTGCTTTTGGGTAGAAGGAAGGAGGGCTGCAGTAGGAGGCTTGCTTTTTTAGTGAGACACTGAAGGTTCAGGAAGTGGAAGCACGTGCCATAGAAGCCAGCCATAGAAGAGATGTAGCTGGATTACTAAGGGCTTCCTTTTGTGAACTTTGACTGTATTTTCCAGGGGAGGAACTATGAGTGCAATGACAAGCTCTTCTCTACAGAGGTGTGACTTATGTCTTGTATTTAGTTGATTCGGAGAGTGTTTCTTTTGGTCTGTTTTTCTAACCACTGCAGGTATCATTAGTTTTTCCTCCTTATCAGATTGCCCAGCCAGGTGTTGCTAAGTACATCTTACTACATTTCCAAGTAAAATTCAAGACTGTGGCCCTTGGCAGCTTCTGGAACAAGTCTTGGAGCAACTTCCCAGCCTTTACAGCAGATAGGTAGCTTTTCTGCTTGGTAAGATCTCCTGTCTCAAAGCTGTCAGGAGCCTGACTGTCCATGTTGCAAAAGGGTAAAGAGAGCTCTATCACAGTGCCCATTTTCCCTGGTGTAAACTTGATTTATTATTGGAAACCCTGCTTTTATTGAAAAACTGAAGAATTTATTTTCATGCCAGGGCTACCCACACTTTATGGGAGAAATAGTCTCCATCCTCTGTCTCCATTCTTCGTTTTTGCAAAATGACAGTGTCTTTTTGGTGAGCATGAAGTGGCTACCGTGTTTGACCTAAGCAGGGGATGAATTTTTAGGGGTGAGTGAAATGTTCTGTACCTCAGAGTGGATGCCAGTTACCTTGGGAGGAAGCCATGCAGATTATAAACTCTACAGGAAGGAACTGGTGGATTCTGTAAACTCTGCAGCCTCGGTAACTGCAGTTTTAAGCAGTTCCCAGTCTCTCCTTGCAAAGCTTTTAGAACTTGTAAGCTCTTTAAATCTAGTGGCTGAGGATTTTCCATGGTTCCCTTTTCCCTCAAGAAAGAAAAAAAAGCTAGAAAGAAATGGTAACGCTGCTCATTTGACATGCTCAAAAGCCAACAAATGAAAACTAAGGTGTTGACAAAACAATTAAGTGGACTAAGCTGAACACAGATGATGCCCTGTTACAGTTGCTGTTTATGTTTATTTGTTATGTTTAATAAAATCAGTAGATGTGTATGTAGAAGTGGAAAATGTGGCTTCCTTTGAATCAACAGCAAATTTTTTTCAGGCTTCACTGGACTAAGATTTTCTGTGGCATATATGCCGCTGAAAGCTCTTGAGCATTCACAGTATGAGAGATGCCAGGAAACTTTAGAAAAAGTGAAGCACTAATATAGTGGCTTTGTATTTTTTGGTGTTTGGAATTCCTACAGCTGTAGTTGCAAAGTCAGTGTATCTGTTTTGAGTAGCTTGCTTGGTGAGCAGCAGGCTGTTATATTTGCAATATAATAGCCTGTTTTGAACTAAATTCTCTCCCATCCATCCAGGTTTTAGGCATCATTGAAAGTGTGGCCATTGCTGCATCCCTTTTCTAAATCCTAGGGGGTGTGCTTTAACTTTCTTGAGTGTATTCCCTCTGGTGAGTGGGAGGAGTCCTTCCCTGCAGGAAAAGGGGAATGTAGAGAATTCTCCCTGAGGATGGATCTGGGACAGAGATGGCCCCTGTGTGTTTGGGGCCAGAGTTTTTATTTGCACCATTGCGTAACTCTTAATCTCCATAGTAAAAGATGTGGGTTAGTAGATCTGCAACGCCACAGACTTGCATGTGGCCGTGGTCTGTGTGATAGCCGACGTGTGCTAGTATTGCATTGTAGATGTACTGATCCCTTGCTGGGGTCATCCTGGAGATCCAGGACAGAAGGATCTGCTGTTGCCTGACTTTTGACCTCGTGCATTGGCAGCCTCTTTTGTGCTTGTACTGCCTGAATCGACTGACTTGCAGTAAATGTTTCCGTTTGTGTGCTCACTGTCTTTTCAAAATGATTGCTAAAATGTATTTGGGCCGAGAATAATCTACACTGGACAAGAAGATGCCAGCAGCATGTGCAAATTGCATGCTGTAGTTACTGTCCCAGCTACTAATTCAAGCAGAGCTACACAGATGTGGATTAGGAAAGTCCAGACTGCTGATTTAAAAATTTCCACTATTTCTGGTAATGGATGTTTATGTGAACTGCCTAGTCCAAAGACCTGGGAAATGAACTGGTGGTGGTCTTTGTTTAATTCCTGGTATACAGATGCCAAGTGTTATGCTTTGATTTCCTACACTGTAAACTCTTCAGGGCAGGGATCAGCATTCAATTACCTAGTTTTGAAAAGCCACCTAACACACTGTGGAACCGACCTGCTCGGCACTGCCTCAGTATAAATGTTTAATTATAACTATCTTCTTACCCCATAGTGGAGCCTTTCCAGATACCAAGGTAGAGGCATGCTGGGAACCTGCACTGCTGCTGCTGAGGTGTCTCCTTATAAACAGGCAGCTTTGGTTGCAAGGCAGCAGTTGGGCAGCTCTCATAAATTCCTGTTCTGCACGTGAGGGATGGATTATTTATTTCTTCTTTAGGCAGTATAGGTGCAAGTATATGCACATGCTCAGGGGTCTGCATCTGTTTTTTTGGATTAGAAGCAAATAAGCTCCAAGCTTTAGTATGTGTTTTAAACCATCATAGTCTGGTGATCACATCCTTCTTTCTCCAATTTGCTTTAGGTCTCTAAGTAAAAGTGACAAATGTCAAGGTTCTGAAATTAAGAAAGGAGAAGAAGAAAATGGGTATGGAAAGATGTCACCCCTTCAATATGTCTGTCACCTTCCCCAGAGTGAAATGAAGTGCTCTTACCATTCACAAAGTAATCTAATTCTGTTGCCTTGAATGACTTGTGTTGTAGTTTTAAACTGAATTCTTACTCATACCCAAAGTGATGTACATATCATTTGTTATGTTTATACAGCATGAAAGCACATGGAGTAATGGAAATGTCTAGAAATTAGACCTCCAGAGAAGATTCCCATTTTAATCAGGTTACTTACTTGGATTAAACCAACCCAAATGTAAAACACATGGGCTCATGTACTAAACTAGTTGCATTTTCAGCACTCTGGGGGTCCGTCTGGGAGTTTATCGGTGTGGTGTTGTAGTCTGTTCCAGCCAGCTTTGTAGAAGCAGTTTGGTGTTACTAAGGTTGGAATAAGCTGATGTCAGATTTTTGTCCACAGTGCATAGCAAGTAGAGGTCAAACACTTGTGCAGCCGGTGATACTATGACTTGTTAAGAATGTACGCAGCAGGTCGCTTTTCAAAACATCTTTTGAAAAGCAGCCTGTGAGAGCAGTGCCATGTAGAAGAGACATGCATCTTCCTCTGGCATCAGCAAATGGATGCATCCTATCACATTGGGCTGCTGAGCGTGTTTAGTCATGTTACTGTAATAAGCTCTGGGAACAGGAATGGGTCCTGCCCTGTTGCTCTTCGGGAAAATTTGAATGAATTTGACTGGTTTGTTCCAGGGAAACTCATGTGTCTGTCTGCTGCTTTTATACTTGGTAGGGAGAAGGAAGGAGCCGAGTTTTTCTTTGCTGAAGGGGAGGTTCTTTATAGTTCAGAATTGCTAATATTACTGTGCTTGAATTCATATTCCTTAGAAGAAGTAAAGCTAAAATTATGACTCCTAGACTTATCAGTGTTTCTGGTGCTGATAGTGTATAAACCTGCTTGCTTTTGAGGCTCTCCTTTTCCCTGATAAACTGAGTATTAGGGATCTTTCTTGTACTTCCAGCCATAGCCTTCAGGCATCCCTATTTCTCCTGCCCCGGTGAGTCATCCTGTAGAATACTCGGATGTAAATTTTAAATGTTCAGTTTTCTCAATTTACTGGTATGTGTGTGTATTTCGGTAGCAAGTCTAGATCAAGCCAAGCACTGATCCCACATTCACTTTAAAGACAGATATAATTCTACTTAAGTAGGTTGTTCCATTCAAGTCAAAATACTGGCATGGGCAAAGTTAGGGGAAGTGTTTCAGGACTGGAGCCTGCATTTAACTTTCAGAAAAAGTGTTCCTGACACAAGCCAGAATCTTTAACCTGTGTGAGCCACAGCTCCAAACTCATCTCACTGACGTGAGTTCCTGACCTACATGAGGAGGCATTGCTCAGCCCAAGGAAGTGTAACAGCTCCTGTGGCATGAGGAGAGTTGGCTTTGAAGAGAGCCAGCGAGAAACGTGTCTGTGAACACAAGCCTCTTCAATATACAGAGTCTGCAAGAGTTAAATCAAACTACTCCAGCAGCTCATGTGCTCTCTGTGTGCGCATACTTTCCTAATCTTGACATGAGGTCTGAGCTGCAGGCTCCCAGGGTGTAGGTGAAGTTGGCTTGGCTGTCACCTTTTCAGTCCCTGAATCTGGCTGCAGCTCAGCACGAGGATGCACCCCACTGCTGGGATAACTGGCTGTGGATAGCCAGCTGCCTAAAACCTGTCCTCGTGGGACTGGCTGGGCCAAAAGGTGCCCTGGTACACCTTGCCTGCCCTCGCACCACTTCGTGCCCTTGCGGGGAGCAAAGAGGGAAGAAAAAGTGCTGTGATGGCCCCTCTGCTGTGCCTGGAAGACATCTTGCACTCTCTTAGTGCTTTTGGGTTGATCTGGATGCAGTTTCTGATCCTCTGCTATCATCATTTGGCTGGAGAACAGCTGCCTCCATGGATGGTTCTGCCTTTAAACAGGGGAACAGCTGTACGGAGTGGTCTCTGATGCTGGCGGGCTGTCCCTGCATGTGGGGAGAGGAAAGGCAGAGCACATGTTTTTCTCCTCTAGGTGACAAAGTCCTAAGGGCAACTTGAGCTTTGGCTCTCTGTGAAGAAAAGCTGCAGTTTCTTCAATCCCACAGCATGCTGTCAAAAGTCCTGAGCATTTCTGCCTAGAGACTGGAAATGAAAGCTGCCTTTTTTTTTCTGCTTAGGTTTCTTTGGAAAGGCTTCCCGTGGCCACCTCGCCCCACCCTGCAGACGTGTGGGCGGGAGTGGGGGTAGCCAGCAGGAGGGAACATCACCCAAAAGGCAGAGCGACTTGGCTCATGGCCACACACAGGAGCAGGAACAGCTGCCTAGATGGCCCCCGGAGCCTCACTGATGTCAGCATAACCAGCGCTCCTTAAAACAGCACCGTGTGTGGGGGCTGAGGGGGAGCAACGCTGGGAGCAGCTTCAGGGGGTTAAGCAGTACATAAAACAACCTCCCTGAATCTTGTGCCCTCCCTCCCCCCCCCTCCCCCCTTCGAAACAGACCTCTACTTTCTGTAGGAATGGGAAGATTTTGAATTGAGTGAGAATTACATATTTGAAATTCGTAAAACAAGTTACCGAAAGCAAGGAACAGAAAGAATACACATTGTAAAATGCATGTGTGTTTGCCTGGGCTTTCTGCTTTTAAGAGGAGTGTGGCTAGGAGCAGTTCAGCGCTGTTGGATAAATCTGTCAGTGCTGTTCCCTTCTCTCTCCCCTGTGTTGTCTCTGAGAACCTGTCGCACTGTGACGGATCATACTGTCAAACATCATACTGTGTTTGAAAAGTGTCTGCCTTGCCTTGGGATGCCGTATAAAATACGGCAGGATGCGACATCCTGCAGGGAGCATGTCATGTGTGCTTACTTGGCCCCCTGCGCGTGCTTGAGCAGAGGAAGGGAATGCACATTAGAAGAACACAGTTGTTCGCAGCTTCCTTCCACTCCCCTTGGTTGTTCCAGAGAGACAGCACTTGGCATTACGCATGAGGTTTACTGACGCTGCCTTTCCTTGTATGTTGATAACTCATTTCCCTGGTGGTGATGCCTCTGGATGGTTAAAGGGGATGAGGGGCTCTGTGTCTGAGCTCCATGATGTGGGGGTGCACAGTGCAAAATTACCTGTCAGAAGTACCAAACCAGATGAATGGGAGTTCCTTTCAGGTCCAAGATGGCTTCTTCCAGTTTAGTAGCTAGTATTGCAGTTTCCAAAAGTCGCAGGAGAATCTGATGTGGAGCTGGAAGTGCTGAGGGAAGAGGATACCAGCTTTTCCAGAGCTGTGCAGCTCAGTCATAGAGCAAGGTTGGACTGGACATGAAACTGGATTCCAGGGTGACGTGGTGATTGCAGCCTCTGCAGGCTTTTCTTCTTCCCACAGCTGGGGAGCTGATTTTCCCAGTAGGCCTGAGCCAGCACAGTGCTGCTGAGAGTCTTGTGGTGTTATCCCAACTCAGAAGTAGTGCCTGAATGGCTTGCAAAGTGGTATGCAGCATGCAAATCTAGGTAGCAAGGGTGAGCCAGCCTACCTGGGCTTATTGCAGAGCTGAATTCGCAAAATGCTGTCTCTGTCAAGGACGATGTAATAATAAGTTGCAGAGATTCTTTCTTCAAGAACAAACAGCGTAACACAGGCGTTTGGGGAGGAGGGTGTTGTGCTCTTTCATAAGGTTCTTGCTTTTTGTTAACTGAGGTTAACTTTACCAGTTGGACTAACATTTCCTATATAATTCCAGAATTCTTGTAGTAGTTAGGGGAAATGACAAAGGGTCACAACCCTTACATGGGACTGAGTAGGGATCTAGTCACATTCTTTTCAACTGGGACAGTGGCATGAATAATTTCTTTACTGAAGGTCACAGAAAGAGATGCTAAGAGAGGCAGAAAAAGAGCTCAAATGTTTTAAATCCAGTCCTATGTTTCCACCATTAGATCGTGCTTCCTGTCTAGGCAGATGAACCCACATGAAAACCTTGGTTCACGAACAGATGACATTCAAGTACTACCAGAACTGTAAAATACAACTAGGACTAATATATTTGCTTTGACTTTGATCTTGAGTGCCTGGTAGAACACCTGTAAGTATTTACATTTTAACATGAGCTTTTGTGCTTCTGAAAGCAGACAGTTTGACAGCAATGACCTCTCACACAAAAGCCTGAATAAGTGATGAACTTCCAATAAATCCATGACCTGAACTCTGCTGGATGCATATTGAAGGCGACAAGTTAATATGTCCTGTGGCAATACCAACAAGAGGCCTGGCTCTGGTCTGGGTTCTTCAGCTGGAGGTGGTCCACAGGCAAGCCATTATCCACTATCCCTACCCAAAGGCCTGGAAGTGGGCATGCCTGTACTTGCTGGCTAGGTGAGGGCCTTGGGCAAATGTTTGGTGCAGAAAAGGCTTCATTTGCTTTGTGAAGGCTTCTCATCCTGCTGCTCTGCTCTGACCCTGAGTGATTGGCTTGGTCTGTGTTGCAAAGAAGGCGGAAGACTGGATGTGTCTCCTCCCTCCCAAGAGATGCCACTCCAGAGTTTGCTGTGCTTAAATTCAATTGAGTGGTAGTTAAAACTTCAATTATGGGCAGCTCAGGAGTTGGACGTGTCTGTGCTGCAAGTGTGGTGACCACTGGCCATCGGACAGGGTTGACAGCCCTGGTATAGTAACCTCTGAAATCACCCTGACCTGAATCATGTTGAAGCTGTGGCTCTGGCGACGTTTCCTCAGGACTGCCCTGTCCTGGAATGAGCAGTTCCTGGTACCTGCTTTTCCAGTGGAGCTTGGGTTCGGAGTGGAGAATGCCTCCTCAAGCTGACAGAAACGCCTCTGGATCTGTGGTGGAAAGTTTTTTAGTTGTGCTAAACTCTGTGGAGTAAGTCATGCTGCATTTTCTTCCTGCAAAACTGAAAATCAGAGGGCATCCTGCTTGTGCTAAAAGCCCATCTAGCCCAAGATGCTGATCGATGTGGATTTGTTCAAACAGAGTGTGACAGGAGGGCACCTGTTAATGATACTTTCCTGATGTAGTTCTACCAGCAACATGCAGTTTCTGAAATCTCTTGAGCCGAGGGGTTTTACTATAGTTTCAGTATTCAAGTTTGAGAATCCTTTTTTGTGAGCTTGTCCAGTGGCTTTTTTGTACCTGTACTGACACATGGCATGTGGTGGTGGTGAGTTTTGTAGTTTATCTATTTGCTCTGTTGGAGAGGAGGTGAAAAATCCATTTTCTAAACCGGCCATTTTGTGCTTCCACTTAATACCATTTAGGACTTAAGGGAAATAGCAAGTATTCATTCACTATCAACCTTCTCCACACCTTTCAGGATTTTGTGGACCTCTGCTGTGTCACCATTGTGGCCTCCCTCCCAGACTAGAGTCTTGATCTGAGCATCCATTGTAGCGCAGAAGTTGTTCCATACTTTTGATTACATTGTTCACCAACAGTTGTTAAAGGTTTGGTTTGCACATGTCAGAAGTACTTTTTTGCCCACGTATCTGTTGCTCTGAGACATATACTTGGACAAACTTAAAGATTTCCAGGTTTTGCCATGATTCTCCAGCAGCATTTTTTAGGAAACCACCTCAGTGCTGACAAGTTGCAGTCAGAAGATGCTGGTTGGTGAGGTTGTTCACAGGTAGTTACTTCCCAGTTACTTCCATTCTGATTGTTTGAGAACTGCTTTTTTAAATGGTGCTTTACTCACTGCTTTCCTCCCCAAATACACTGATGGTTTCTAAGGAAAATATTCCCATATCCCTCCACTTAATACGCCATTTCCCCCCTTCCTACAGATGGCAGCCTGAAGCGTGCCCTGTGTACCTAAAACCTTGAAGAATGCGACTTGTCCAGAGACAAGGACCATTTGTCCTTGCTGGTTCTGGGGGTATTTCTTTAAGTTCCACTCAAATCAAGTGATACTACACACGAGGAGGTTCACCTGCTTTCCAGTGCCTGCATGTTCATTTGGGATGATGACTAGGGCTCACCAGTTTAGTCTCAGCAGGTATCAGAGGAATTGTTTTGAGCTCACTGAATCAAAATGTTTATTGATATTACTCTACTGTGTTTCTATCCCCTCTTTGATTTTCTGGTAGTCTGTCAACCCGCTTGCCCACCTGTAGAGCTGGTCTGTATTGCTGGAATGGGAGATTTTAATTTTTGCAACTAAAATAGTTTTGTTTCAGTAGTAACTATACCCCTAGTATATTTACTTAACATTAGATTGTTTCCTGGGTGCTTTACAAATTGGTGCCTACAAGGCTAATGAAATGCAGTCACTTCTGAAGTGGAGAGTGAGGAAGGAGAGGTTTAGATCGGGTCATGCTAACCCCTTTCTTTCTCTGTGTAAAGTGCTGCACATTCTTCACTACTGACATGGCCTAAAAAGGAACCTTTGCTTTTAAAGCCCTACCTTAACCTGCCTACCACATGATGTGTACTACTTGATTTGTGTTTAGCTGATGAAAACTTTATCCCAACTTGCCAGAACTGGAAACTTAGTTGCAAGGGCTACACTAGCAACTTCAAACCTTTTGGTAATGAAAGCCTTTCACAATGAGATGTCGGTCTTTTCCAGGTTACTTACTCCCTTTATGTAGCCATCCAGGATTGACGAAATGTAGTGGTCTTAGGAGAAACCAGCCTTGCTCATTGTGTAATACTGATTTATAGGTATAATCTTTAAAGGTTGCTGTGTGTAAAACCATTCTAATAAGCTGCTCAGTGCTTGATGCTGAGCTCTGTGGGCTCTGTGAATCACGCAACATTTGGAAGTAGCAAGCATATGTGTTTGGAGAAAAGAGGCAGGGTCTGTCCTTTCAAACTATCACATTTAAATTTAATATCCTAAAGACCGTGTGAGGAGCAAGGAATGGAACCCTAGCATGGCATATGCTTTTGCAGGTGTCTCTCTGCTCTTGGGTGTTAGAACAGGAAAACCCAAAAAATAAACATAAAATAAAGTCATTGTGTATGTGTAAGCAGGAGGGCATGTTTGTGTTGCTTTAATTAGAAATATTTTCTCGACTGCCTGTTTTCTTAGGGCATGTATTTTAAATAATAGAGATTTTAAATATCTTAAAGGTATGTCTTAAAGTGCTGGGCCAAAAAGTTGGTAATGACTTTTTATGTGTATCGCTCTCTCTTCTGAAAATTCAGTTTCAGCTTGATCAGTTCTCTGATGTGATGTGCTATGCAGCTGATTTAGTTGAGCTGGCACAAAGAGGCAGGAGAAGACATAGCAGAGGAGGACAGGACTTCTGATTGCAATGCAGGTGGAAGAGGTTTTAAAAGCCCATGCAACCATAATTAAAAAGACCAGTGTTCAAGCCATCGGAACCATCCTCACTTTGTGGTGGAGCAGGGACCAGGATGAAAAGCAGAAGTGCCTTTTTGTCCGTTTTATCTTTGCAGGGGCCTCGAATCAATCTTGGATGAAACAAGATGCATTGCCTGCTAGGATGGATCCTTGAATCCCTGAAGTGGTGTTCCTGGGTTGATGAATTCCTGTTCACAGAGCCTAATCCAAGCTACGCTCCCTGGGTGGGGGGCGATTAGCAGTGTTTGGTTTTGTCTGTCCTTGTATAAAGGCACTGCATTTGCTGTGTTGTTGGGCTTAGGATCTTTGCTGGCTTGGAGTTGTGGTGTTGAAAAACAGCACAACCATTTTATATTTTTTGAAAGATGCTTCATTTTTAACATATAGATTCTTATCTGAATTCTGGCTTCCAGCCTCATCAAAGGTGAGAGTGAGCATCCACTTCATGGCTACTGTCAGGTCATGGGTGTGATTCCAGTAACTGTAAGAGTGGCAGGTTTATGTTAATAGAATCACTTTCCCCTACCCCTCCCCTTTTGCTTTTCCCACTTGCCCCTGTCAAACTTACCCCCGTCAAACATTGTGGTGTTTGCCTTTAAAGATTGTATTTAACACCACTTGTATTCAAGCTTTTTCCCTCCACCACTTCAAGGCAAGTAGTCTTCCAGGTATGTGACTACAAACAATGCAAAGGGAAAAATCTCAGTGGAGATCTGTGCATGATGTTTTTTATCTCTTTGAAGCTGCCCTTTTTTAAATAGTCTTTTGATATTTAGGTATTTCCTCCCAACCTTCCCCCTTCTGGTGTATCTTTGCCTTGATAACTGAAAAAATTCCTAATGATGTTGAATTAGTGACTTCAGAATGGTTTCCTTGGCAACCTAAATGGGCATTTGACATCACAGGATCCAGAAGCAGCAAAACCAGCTTCAGGGTGGGTGTTTGGGTAGGGTAGTTGTTTGGGGGTTTTCTGTGACTTGTTTACCCACTCACCTCTGGCAGTTCATTCCTGCTGTTGTAATCTTACGAGATGCTGATTCAAGAGTTTGTGGGGTTTCTCTGTAAGCCTTATCTCTAAAATGTTCTGAGTATCCAGTCCTCTTTCATTTTTTCTGTCTTTCAGTAATCCTTCCTCACCAATTTGGCCTATAAAGGGGAAGCAAACCATAGGCTTTCCCTGGCATGGGAGTGAACAGGTGAGGAAAGGGGAAGAGCTTCTGTTGACCCTCAGTGCAAGCAGCCCAAAACTACACACTATTTGTATCAAGAGGCTTGAGAATTTTGGCTGTGAAGATAGTCTCATCTTCCCACCTTACCACACATTCTTTGTTTGCTCTCTTGATGCAAATCTTGTTTTTGCATTAGCTGCACAAAAAATCCAGAAATCAGGTCTCCTTCAGCTGTTCTTTCTGTTTCCAAATTAATTTCCATCTTTAGAGAGTAGCTTTCTTAATCACACTTGATATTGTGTAAGGAGATCATGTTTCATCATGTAAGATTGTGATCCAGGTTTTGTTCTCACTAGACTGGTAGAAATCTGGTGCAGCTTTGACAGTGTCAGTGCGGCGTCTTTTGTAGAAGAAGTTGGTTTGAGTAGCCAGTATCAGTCACAGCCAGAGATACCAGCTTAAAGAAAATAGGAGTGAAGACTGGTGTAGGTTTTGTTGGAATGCCCAGACTTCTATTATAAGATATGGAACTAAACAGATGCTAAAAGCCAAGTAAGTAAAAAAACTACAACAGTACATTTCCAAGAGAATTGCCTTGTTGCAAAGGAACATGGACTATGAAGGGGCCTTATGGCATCTGTGTGCTCAATACAGGCTCTATTAGTAGTTATCATCAGTTACAATAGTCCCATTTGTTTTTAGATTTCTGCAGTTTCTTTTTTATAACTGTTTGAGGGAGCAGCATGTAGAACAGGGTAGCATATAGAAATTTAAAACTCCAGCCAAAAGACACCTCCTTTTTGTGTCTACGTGTTGCAGCTGTCTATCTCTTGGCAGCAGGCAGCCTGTGCAGAATGTGAGGTTTTAGCACTGAGGTGTGGAAGAGCAAATTAAGGGGTTCTCAACTTAAAACATTCTTCTTTGCTAGGGAATTTCAGTCTTCACCATTGCTTAGTTATTTGGAGACTGTGTTGTAGGGGTGGGTTTTTTCCTTTCTTTCAGTAATTCCTTATAGTCACAATATAAAAAAGTGAGGCAGGTCGCTAACTTCTCTTTTCTCAGTTAATATTGCAGTTTAGTAATCCAGTGAATTGGAGTAGGTTACATGGATACCCAGCTGGGAGGAAATGCAAAAAAGGACATGCATGCATTTTGTTCTGGGAAGGAGAGGAGGAAAGAGGAGATACAACTTTTTCACTGTGAAATAGACTTCTGTATAAGACAGATGTTTTGTTTTAGGGATGTCAGCATGGGACATTTTGTTTCTGCATAAATTATGGATAGCAGCATAACACCTAAGGCATAGTTATGTCTTTTAATCTCCCCTTGTTACACCTGGAAAGGGAGAGGATTTTGTGAAATGAGCGTGTAGCAGCTTCCCTCCAACTCAACACAGTTTTTTGCGTTTTTCGGGAAGCCGATGAATGCTTTTGTACCATTGCAAGCAAATTGACAAGAGATAAGTGTAATAACTCATTGTGAGACTTTCCATTAAACCCTATTTTTTAAAAAAATTACTTCGTGCATTCAGTTAAACAGGTGTTATCAGAATGGAGAGTGGAAACTGTGTCCGTGAGGCTCTGAGAAAGAGGATTTGGGTGATGATCTTCGTCTTCCTCACAGACTAAACCCGTGCCTTTTGCCCGGGGTTTTCATTATTCCAGCCTGGCCTGAGATGCGGTTTTCCTTTCAGCTGAGATATTTGTACTGCTGGAGCTGTTAGGTCTGCACTGGGCAGGCAGGGAAATCCAGCACGGGCAGTTCCATGTGCCGATGGTACTGCTGCCTTGCTGCCGATGGCTGGGTGTCTTCTCTGACTTAAAAGGACACGGTTAAAGCAGTTCAGCTTTTCTGTGTGTGGATGAAACCAGACTTTTCACAGGAAAGGTTAAACCTTTCCAAAGCATGTTACACGTTAGTGTGGAAAGGCCGTGTGGTGGTGCTTCAGCAGGTTTCAGCTTTTCTTGTTGTCGTTGTGGATAACTTCTCCCCATAACTTTAAAGGCGTTGCTCTCCGTGAGGCTGGCGTAGAAAGGAGTGGGAATCATCCCGGGGAGAGGAAAAGGACAGGCTAACCTTGGCACCTGGGGCCTGGCTATTATGTTGCACTTCCTCTGCGGGGCGGCGCGGGGCCGCGGGAGTGATGTTCTTACAGCAAATGGAGGAAGTTCCTCCAGCAGCAGCAGCGGCGCTTCTGGATCTCCTCTCGCCTGGGGGATGGGGCAGGGTGGTGAAAGAGGGTTACACAAAGCACCGAAGGGAAGGGGGGAGGGAAAAAAAAAACCCCAAACCCCAACAACCCGGGTCCCTCGGCTACGTGCAAAGCTCGACAAAACTTTTTCGGAAGTGTGAATACTTGGGGAATTCACCGTTTGGGCAGGGGTTGTGTAGCAAGGGAGTGTTTCCCCGGCGCTGCTGGCGGCGGGGATGGTACCACGGGAAGGAGGCAGGGAAGGATGGAGGAGGGCGGCCGCTCCTCTCCCTGGCTGCTGACTAAACAGTTATGTCAGCTGGGAGTCGGGGCGGCCTGGGGGGTTTC
>WEKX01009684.1:305794-340511 GCA_013390025.1 Pitta sordida
GCTGGGGGTTTGGCGATAGGGCTCCGGGGGGGGGGGGGGGGCTGCGGGGGGGAGGGGAGGGGAAGGGCTGGCCCTGCCGCAGCCGCTGCTGCTCCTGTCTCTCCGTCGCCCTCGTGGCAGGGAGGCCTGGGTGCTGGGAAGTTCCACCCCGCCCCCCCGCCCCGGGAAGTATTGGCGGTGATGCCCGAGCGAAGGGGACACGTGTTTGTGTGCACATCGGTGCGGTGCCTTGAATAGCAGCCCCAGCCCTCTGGGAGGCTGTCGTGTGCGGGAGAGCGTGTTCCCGGCCGTGCCCTCCACGCCAGCTGAGGGCAGAGCCCTCTGGAGCACGGGCCTTTGCCAGAATTGCCAGAGCCTGTTTCTGGGGTGCGCGGAGCGCCGCTCCCATCCGAACTCGGTGCTGGTTGTGGACGCTCTGGGAGAGCGAAGCCCTGCGGGGCAAGAGGGTGTTTGCCTCTCGGCCGGGCTCTGTCAGGTGCAGAGCAGCAGCAGCAAGGCTTGGGCAGTGCCCTGTCTGTGGTCTGCCGCAGGTAGAGACTGCCCTGCCTAAGCATGGCCCGGCGCTGTTAGGAAGCAGACAGGGAATTCTGGCTGCTGTTCAACTTTAATGTTTCCTTTCTTGGCCTTGAAGGCAGAGGGAGCCCAGGGTAGCCCATGCACAGAGCAGAAGGTATTTATGATGATCCTTGCAGGTCGGTAATGTTCAAATCCTATTTTTCTGTTCCTCTTGTTTTGTTTTCCATAAATTGTGTGCTGTAAAGTTGGAACAGCCTTGGAACAGCTGTGGCTTTTCACCCATATGCTTCCCTCCCCTCCACCCCCTATTAGGCATAAGTGAAGGATGGGTTGAATGTGAATCACCTCCATACCTATTTCACTTCTCCTCTCCCAGCAGTGCAAGACAGAGAAAGACCCTGTCCTGACAGGCAAAAAGGGTGTGTGGCTCGATTGTTTGAGGTCAACTGAGTTAGCCGAACACAATTTAAAAAAACAAAACAAAACTAAAGAACCTGAGCTCTCTTGATGTTCCTTAAGGTACAGCCTGCCGTGTCCAAAGCCATGTTTGTGGCTGTACTAGACCAGTTAATATGTTAGCCTGCATCTTAAGCAACATTAAGGTAGACTTTTAGTAACGCTAATCTGACTCAACTGAGCTACCAGGGTTGTAAGTCAGGAGTGAACCTGTCTGGTCCCCATGGACGAACTTGCTGGAGGCTTTAGTTAGCAAGATAGTACCAGTAAGTGTTTCTGACCATCTAAAGGTTATTTACCTTTTTTTCTTTTTCTTCCTTTTTATTTTGCCAAAGCTGAGTGTGCTTTGAAAGGTGGGTGAAGGCTGTAGAAAAATGTTTATATTGTGATGTGGAAATCTACAGCTCTCATCCAAGAGCTGCATTGTTGTACCTTTGTACGGCTCTCATCACCTCAGTGCAGTTCTCAGCTGGGTGTGTTGTACCTGGCACTCCTTCACAGCACACCTGGATGCCCTTTTATGCACAAGTCAAGCAGTAGCGTGATGTTGTAGGGCCTTGCAATCTTTTGCCAAGTGGCCTTACAGATGAGCTGGGCAGCTGGACTCCTGTCAGTTTGTTCTCCACGATGTACGTGTCTGCACGCTGATGTGGGAAGGTTATAAAGCACTAAAGGCTCCCAGTGACACCTCAGTCTCCATTCTGCTTTAAACACTCCATTTATGACAGGCCAGAGGAGCCTTTGTTGAGAGTGTGTTCAAGTTGATGAAACTCGAAATCCTTAAACACCTGGCTTTTCCTTCTGCTTATTGTAGGTAAAAATGCTTCTTTGGCGTTGGGGGTGCTTTTCTGAGCAGAGAAAAGCTCTCCAGGAGAAATGAAGCCACTCAGAAGTCAGTGTTGAGACAGATGCACATCATCTGTGTTTTAAAGCAGTCGGGTTGCCCATGGCTCTATGCAAATGGAATTATTTTGAAAGGAGAGGGTTATATATTATTTTGAAAGGAGGAGTATATGCTGGAGTGCATAGGCATACTGTCTGAAATGCTGAATAACCACAATTCTCACTGACTTCACAAGGAACGTTTCTGGAAACGGCTCTTGATGCATTGGGTATAAAGCACTACAAGTGCGGGTAAACAGTTCTTTAAAATATTTTGGCACGCTGAGAAAACTTCAGAGAGTGCTACTTGGAAGCTGAACACTTGACTTTTTGTGGATAAGATCAGTTTAAATAGGTGTGTTTTTCTTCCTTCTGTGTGTATGAGAGAGGGGAACAGGAGGGCAAGTGAAAAAATCAGAGGAAAAGACCTCGTTGCTGACTGGGGAGACTTGTTTGACCTTCTGAGCCCTGTGCACTTGTCTATGGTTTCCAGCCAAAGGCTCTCACTTTGAGAGTGCCGTGCTCCTCGTGCTGAACTATTTTTTGATGCACTGAATGAATGCAATATGTTAACACTCCTCTAAGTCCCAGAATTGCTTGGCTGCCCCTTGCCCTGCCTGCCTTGCGCTGGCTGAAAAGGTACCATTGTTTGTTCTGCAAACAGTGGGTGATGGTTGTTTCCAAGGTGACTATGGCACTGTTGCTGCCCTCTAGTACAAAAAAAACCCTGGCATTGAACACCTGAGAGCATCCCACTGTCACCAGAGACAGTAGAAGGGAGGAAGGAGCTGTTTGTTACAGCTTTCTGAGCTGGACATTAGAATACAGACGGAGGAAATGCCAGTAAGCTAAGAAAGGGTGATGTATAAATTCAATTTATGCTACAAAACATTCTTCCTAAATAGAGCGCAGACACAGCTATTGAAACCTGATTGTTTCTGAGGATGTCTCTCTACTCAGAATAATTTATGATGAATTTAGGGTCCCTCTGATCAACTGTTGTAATATTGTGCTTTTTCATTTAATTGATAGGGTGCTTTCAGGACTGCTGAAGCAAGGGTGTGTGGACTTCCTATATGGAAACCTAGAAGGAAACACTCACCAGTTCTGCCAGACCTGTAGGTTTTCAGACTATTTTGGGAAACAGTTACTTGGGGATAAAGTATGTATCGTCCAGAAAGAAAACCCCAGTAGTCTGTTCTTCCACTGATTTAATGTATTCTTGAAAGGCCTGTGGCTCTCAGAGCAGGGACTTATTTTGAAGTGTCTAAGTAGAGGGATTAGAAGCATTTTTTCAGTCTTTTCCCTGTGCTGCCTGCCATCTACTCATGCAGCTGTTTAGCAGGGAGAGGGGACTGAGTTTAAAAAGAAAAACAAACCAGCACTTCTTTTTAATTGACCATAGATGCTGCTAGCAGAACTTTGCCTCCCCCTGCATCAGGTTTAGTACAGTTCATACGCAGGTTTCAGTAAACATTAACTACTTTTATCAGGGCTCGCAGCATGCTGAATGGTTAGCAAAGAGCATGTACTGAGAGAGACAGAGAAAATGAACAAGTCCAAGGTCAAAAGGATGGTAGGTTTTCCTTTATTTAAGTTAAGGAGTGGAGAAGCTTGACAATGCTTTGTGGAAAAGGTAGGCCTGTGTGAAAAACGTGATTTTTGTCCTTAGGCTTTCATCTGGGTGAGGGTTTGCACGGGTACTGTGCATTTTGGATTATACTTCTGCTCTAGTGAGATGACCAGAACACATCACACTCCTCACACTCTTGCTCACTGACAGCTTGGACTCCTCGTGACTCAGATCAATCCAGAGCAGCGTATGAGCTTTGCTGTCACTTGTTGCATTTTTATGGGGGCCTGCTCCTACCTAGCATCCACAAAGATCCCAGTGACTTGGGTAGTGCACAGCCAAACAGAGATCACAGTCGCCTCCCTTTCATGCCTGCAATGACACAAAGCCATCCTGGTTAGGAAGAGTGATGAAGGAACTGTGGTTTAGCATTTTGCCTTACCTTTCTTTCTCTTGGGTGACCTGGATGTTTCTTGATTGCTTTTGAGCTGTGCAGTTCTGCTAATTTTTCTGCAGAATGAACTGCTGTAGAGATGAAAAATAGTTGATCAGCTTAGCAATGAAAATGGGGTAATTTGTGGGTAAATTAATTAAATGATGTTGAGATGTGGAAAAAGGCATTATTAAAAGAGCATGAGACCTGCCCTAATGAAATTTGTTGAAGGATCTGATGCCACAGTTAAAATTGTAAGTTATTTTTAGTTGCACACATCAGCATATCTTGTCCCTCTTAGCTCCATTAAAATAATACTTCACAAAAGAAATAAGTAGCAGCATTTGCCTGCGTATTTCCTAGAAAACAACATACTTGAAATGTTGTACCTGATTAGAAAAACACAGGTTTACTTAAATGATACATCAAACACAGAAGAAATCCAAACCGTCTGTGGCTGCTCTGACAGTAGTTTGAGAAACACCCTCAGCTGCATGCCCCTCAAATAAGAAACGTGTGCGCATGGTTAAAAATCTCATCTTTGTGGTGACACAGATGATTCAGTGCAGGAAACGAAAGGAATCTCATTCAGCAGTTAAGCATTTGTGGGGCGGGGGTGTGAGGAGGTCATGGTGTTCAACACACCCGGTTAGAAACCTCCAGGCACCTTTTCCCACTGCATTTTATATTGATTTAAATCAAGGCTGATACTGGCCACATCAGCACAAGAGGCAAATCCTATCCTGTTTGTTCCACCTGGATCAGATAGGAAAGAAAAAGACAAGAGGAGGAATTTTTATTGGTTTTAAATTTTAACTGCAGACATTAGCCATCCAACTCAAAGCTATCCCTCGTCATGGGATGGCTTTGTCATGGGCTGTGGGGTGGCTGGGCCAGTGTGTGGAGGAGAGCCACCACTAGGGCTGCAGTGGTGTCCCTCCTGTGTTGGCTGCACGGTCCCAGGGCAGGCAGAAGGAGCGCTTTAGATGCAGGCGTGAAATTGCAGTTGCTTAAAAGATACTGTAGTTCATCTAAATATAAAATACTGACTGTGGTTTTGGTCTGAAATATTTGTGGGATTTCACCAAACCTCTACAAACAAACAAAGTAAACAGCAATGAAAAGTGACACATTTCAGGCAAGATTTCTGTTTTATTTTTCTTTTGCAAGATGATGTGGAGACTTGTATTCTGCGATTCAGTATTCAAAGGAAAGATATTTCTCAAATGGAGTACTTCTTTGTTCATCTCCTATTCACAAACCTCCCGAAGTGCTGTATATTAAAGTCTTTCAGGAGGCTGGGGTGTAATTTTCTTTTTAACTCTAGTGATGTTCTCCCACAGCTTCCCAGGTGTTTTTGCCTTCTCCAAACTTAAAACAATTTCCTAGCATGTTGATCATGTGTTGTATTAGAAGCCTTTGTAAAGCCTATGGAGGGAAACCAAATTGGGTGTGCCACTTGCATTCTAAAATACAGTCACTTAGTACTGAGGGCAGGTTTAGTGGGAGCATGTAACAAACATTAATAGGTACCTGTGTGTAAACTTTTGTCCTGCCTGGAAACTGACTAAGGAATAAAGTCAGACAGTTTTTAGATTGCTTTGATGCCTCTGCAAAAGCATTTGCAGTTTTTTATTTGCTGTAGGTCTCCAACTGATAACCGGCACTAATGAAGTGGCTTCTTATACCGTTTCATTGAATTTTGTTATGCAGCTACAGTGCAAACTTGCAAAAGCAATCATTTACAGTAAACAAAAGCATCACCATGTGTTCTCCAGTGCCTCAGTATTGCTCAGTTCTTGCCATTGTGGCTTGCCGTGTGTGCTCCTAGTCTTAATTCTTCAGCTCTAGAAGTTTTGACTGCTCATAGCACTGAGGCGCAGGAATGGCACTCTCTCTCCAGAAGAGCCACTCATCCTTTTTTTTTTTTCCGCTTGTTTGTGTTTTTTTAATCTCTCTGGAAAATTACTTTTACTGTCAGTCTGTGGGATCACAGCTCTGTTCCCCCTCTGAAACTGTTTGATAAAAGGTTCCCACAGGACCATTAGGTGCACTGGGGGTTGGAAGAATTATGTACATACCCCTTTTAGATCCCTTGCAAAGGCTTCAGTGCGAGAGGATTCTATTAAATCTCTTAACACTTGAAGATTTTTGATAATACAATGGAAGGACTCTTTCTGTCGCAGCAGTTAGTCAAAATTTCTGTCCTCTCTCCTTCAGCTAGGCTCACCTTCATCAGGAAAGACAGTCTCATTACTCCCAAACCATTGTGGTTAGTTTTTGGCTTGGTAGAAAACTTACATTGGGCGAGATGGATGTGTGACCTCTGTGCTGCCTAAGTGCCAGGAGGAAACTGAGTGTGTGCCCCACCGCTGTAGTCAGGAGTGGTTGGGGGGGCTTGTTTTTTATTTTCTATCAGTGTGTAAGTGGACTCAATTCCTTACATGTCTTACAGAAACTTTCACTGACTCTCCCACTGAACTTCAGTTACAATGTATGGTTTGGGGGGTGTGTGTTTTATTACTAAGCTTAGCAGAATGGAGCAGGTGACAGGTATTCATTAATATGCCACGCTGCTTACCTCCAAAAGGAGCACTTTTGCATTGACTTGTATGGATGTCTCGTGGATCTTTGGGGCAAGCCAGATGTGGCTTCAGAGATGTAGATGGCATGTGTGTTTGAGGCAGACTGTGGTACAAGGCACTGCAGCTTCAGGAGCCAGAGCTCCCGAGACCAGAAGTAGACTGTAGAATATGCTTCCACCCTGCAGCAAGACCTGGGCATCTGTAGACCCATCTTAGGGTGACCAGATGAACTGTACAGATGAACTGTCTACATATAGGCCAGTGGCCATGAACTGGGCATCCCCCATGCAAGGTGGCCTGGGGCTTGGAGAGCTGGCTTAGTGCACACCAGAGTCACTGCTCTGCACGGCTTAGAAGCCTGGATTGTTTCAGTCTTTCAGCTCTCATGGAGGGTCTTACATTCAAAGCACTAATGATTTCCTTGTTGAGACCCAGACTCTTTAAATTTTTATTAAAGAGGTTGTCTGTGCTGACATTTAGCTAGCACCAGATGTTGACTTTTAGTTACCAGTGTGGAGGTGGCATAGCTAATAAAGGCAAGGGTAAGAAACTTGTGAGAAACTGACTGTCAGATGTGGCTTTGTGTACTGCAGCCTGCATGATGTCTGTTGCTTCTTCATGGGCCAGAGTTCTACAAGAAAGCTTTTTTCTGTCCTTCTTCTTTTGCTTCTATGCTCTTGACTGGCCAAGTGTTTTTCAAGCACACATGTCTTTTTCAGGTGGTCTTGCTCTTTTGTTAGAGACTAGCTAACAGAGAGATAGTGCAAAAGGAGTGCTGCAGCAGATTTGGGGTTTTTTTCCTCTTGTATTTTGGTATTTTTCTGAGCATAACTTTCCTGTAGATCATACTTCTCCCCCTCAACCTCTTTTGGCCGTACCCTCCCTCAGAAAATGTCAGCAAGCGATTGTTTCCTTTGCAGAGCTACGATCCCCTAGACAGAGGCTTTTCCAGTTTTATGAATGCACCATTTGTTGCTGAGGGCACAACTGTTCGATATAACTGTCTGCATCCCACTCTGCTTGGGACCAGCATGCACTACAGCCAGGCTATGCATAAACCAGATTTTTGTATTAAATGGCACCATTTTGTCCACAGCAGCAGTCTGTCTGTCTTTTGTGTGTGCACGTGTGAGACTTGCAGTTTTCAGATGCAAAATTTATGAAGAACTGCAGTTTTGCAGAAATACGTGTTACTTGGTGAGAGTACCATGCTATTTTAAGGTTTATTTTTCTTAAGGAGTTCCCAACAAGTGATATTTCTTCATTATTTTGTGTAGGCGGGCCGAGGCAAAAGCACATCTTGAAGTATTTTATAAAATTAGAAATGTAGTTGTTTTGGTGGGCGCACACTCAATTACAATTTAAGTGAAACTATATGTAGCACTTTGAAAGTATATGTGGTCATTTATGTTTTATTGTATGTCATCAACCCGCTGAATATCTCCCCACTCCCTACCTTTCTGTGTTAAGTGCCACAGAGCTGGAGACTGTATAGATACGACCACTTAAAGATGCACTGTGTGTTGTATTTTTAATTATGTCTAGGAAATGTCATCTGATGTTAGACCTGACACTCCTTCTCACTGCCTGCCCTACTTACCCCCTTCTAAGGTCTGCACAGTTCACTGTTTTCAGAGGGGCTGCTCTGCTGAGTCAGGATGGCTGGGGAAGGCCGGAGGGGCAGTGTGTCTGTGGAGTGTGGCTTCCATCCTAGTTGAGTTGCAGTCTTTAGTTTCCTATCCCAGGTTTCTACACACATCTGCGACGCTTGGTTAACAGGTAAAATAATGCAACCCCAGCCTTCTGGCAGACTGAGGGGTGCATGAGGAGAGGGTGGAGACACAGTTGGGCGTTAATGGGTACCATGCTGGTTGCATGCCATTCCTCTGTTGTTTTCCTTGTGGTCCTGAAAAGCTGCTTTTGGAAAGTGCTGTCTTCATTCTTAGTTGTGTATAGCAGGTATGCTACATGGGGCTCTGTTCCCAGCAGCTGAATCACAGCTTAGGGTTTTAGTCCACACTGCCTGTCTCATTTGTCTCAATGCCAAGAGTTTCTCCTCAGAAGCACAATGACTTCTTTCCCCATCTCTTTCTCATACCTGTTGAGTCCCCCTCCAATAAATAAGAACACCTCCAAAGCAAACCCACCAGTTTAGAAATTGCTTCTGTAAAAATACTTCAGGTGATCCATCATCATTATGTTTAAGAAATAGGGAAAATAGGAAGCACCTCTGATTTTCCCTCTTTAATGAAGGCAGTACTGAGTGGAGATGAGGATTCCCCACCTCACCCTCCTTTGGGTACCTAAACGCGTCTGGGCATCAGTCAGGCTTGCCTGTAATGTCCATAATTTGCCCACCAAGAAGAAATAATAACAAAAAAGTACAGCTATTCAGGCTTTCTGTGGAGGTTGCCACACACATCCCTGCCTCACCATGTTCCTTCATATATTCACTGCCCACATAATGTTACCCACAGGATGAGGGTAGGAGGGGAAGCTTGTTCTCTTTCATGTGACTGCAGCACAGTTAATAATTATACCAGACTTCAGGCACTCACATGACCGAAGGGATTGATTAGCTTCACAACAGGACAGAAGTTTTCAAGGCATGTCTTCATGCCTCAGCATCCCAGCAGATTCAGAGAAGGAGCCAGATCTGCTTCCTCTGTGATTGTTCATTTGTTATGAGTGGACTAGCACATAGCACAGAGAGACAAAGGCCTCCCTGACCTGAAAAGCCCCCTCAAAAATGCAGTGTAATAAATACATCTGTAAAACAGATGCATGTGTCTCATGTGCTCTTGCTCACTCGCTCCACCTCCCTGCAACCCCACCTCACGGCCTTAAAAAAGGGATGGCAAAATATTTTGATAAAATGCATCAACTACTAAACTGCTGATATGATTTGGAAAAAAAAAAAAAAAAAAGGGAATTTGCTTAAGCATATGTTTCCAAGACTTTAATCTTTTATGGACTGCATACTTGCTGTGGGAGTGGAAGGGGATGTTGAAGGCTTACTTTCAGTGTACTTGGAAGTCTTTCCCACAGCATGAAAACTCCCCAGAAAACATGTGAAACAACGGCCTGGAAACAGGAAGTTTCTGATGCCTACCACTCACTGCTCTGAGGGATTTGCTGTGCTCTGCAGGTCATGGAATAATCTTTCTTCTTTTTTGGCTTCTCTAAGTTTATTTTACACATGACAGAGGGGTATGTGTGTGCTGCTGAGCTCTTAGGGGTCCTCATTTCTGTAGCATGTTTTTGCCCCAGTTCTTTTGTTACTGTGCTCCTGTGATTAATAAGTCTGCTGCTTAAAATGGCTACTGAACCACCACCAAGTTCTTGCCACTAGTTACCAACTGCTTAACCTCTGTCAAAAACCATCCAGTTCAGCTTTGAGCTCATGCTTTTGTTGCTTAACAGGTATATTTCTGATCTTTGGTCTATCCATTAACCCCGCTAATACTGTACACAGTGAAGACATAAATCTGCTGTGGTATGATGGTATGTCCTGGTGCTGCGATCACTGCTGCTGCTCCTGCACTGCACTCTGGTTAGATCTGTGTGGCATGCTGTCTTCTGGACGTATGTTTTGAAATTTTTTTCCTGCTGCTTTGTTTTTCCACCCCCTTACCACTTTGTATAGTTTTGAGGGTTTTTTGAGAAGTTGCTAATGTCAAATGTTGAAAAACAGCAATGAAAGTGAGAATTCTGGCACTTAAGGGTTGATGTTCCTGGCGACTTTACAAGGAAGATCCAGTTCTTTCCAGTAAGGAAAATGTACATCCAGTTTCAGTCTGTGATGTGCTCAGCTTCTTGTTTTCTGGTGTCTCCTTCCCGTGTGCATATGTTTGTGCTGGAGAGTGACCGAGCATGAGAGGAGTCAGAGGAGAGAAGGGGCTGCAACTTGCCCTCGGTTGCCAAAAAACCCCCAACAAAAATACCAAACCAGCGAAGAACCTCGACCAAAAGGAGAGTTAACTGGAACATACCACAGAACAGGTTAGGCAGGACACTGAAGCCAGGTACGAACCTTCCCCTGTGCTTTAAGGCATCTTCAGCACACCCTCCTCCCTCTACTCTTTCGGGATTTACCCCCCTCCTCCTCATTGTGAAATAGTCCTGTGCCAACTGGGTTTGAACCTGGGGCAGGCGGATGGTTGCAGCTCTTGCTCGCCTGCTGCCAGCTGTTTCTTAAGAAGCAGAGGGTGCACTTGTCCGTGCCCGTCATCCCGTCGCGGAGGCAGCGCTCTGCACAGCATCAGGCTGTGTCTGTGCCTTCCTGCCCTCCGCAGGATTGCCTTCCAAATAGTTCCAGCCGAAAAGTAGCGGGGGAGGAAGAGCAGCGAGGAGACAGGCAATGCTTGCGGGCGGAGCTTGAAGGCCTGATCCTCCACATAGTTAATCATTACTTGCAGCATAACCTGTTCCTGTTTTCTAGAGGTTTCACTGGCACCCGCAGCCAGAAGTGTATGAGGAATATGTGACAGGCTGCTTTCCGAGCAAGATGGTTTGCCTTGGAACAGGAAGCCGAGCATCTAATACAAGACATGATTTCTTCTGTAACATGTTTATGCCTCATCATTCAGTAAACATACCATATATAGTCCGGTTTGTGCTTGCTCCAACACCCTGCTGCAAGGCGACTTTGCTAGTACCACACAGATTCCTTAGCTCCTGGTGACTGACAAATAGGATATTGCCATATGTAATGTAAATATTCCACACAACTGGGGTATTTTTAAACTCCTGCTCATAGTGCATAAAGCGTGTGTTTCTGGTCATGGCAGTCTTAAGTCTGGCCCTTGAAAATGATGAGGATTGTACAAAGAAAGGTGCTTTATCAAAGGATGGACCAGGTCCCACCTGTGCATTTTTGTTGCAGAATAAAGATTCCACTCTTTAGATAAACAGAAAATTCTTACGATATTTAATAATCAGTGTTTTAAATAATTAGCTCTTTTTTTTTTCTTTTCTCCTCTCTCCACTTGAAATGCCTGCTGCCTCCTAGGTGGTGGATCTCAAGCTAGATCACTGAGAATTTTTTCATTCTAGCATTTTTTGTAGAATTTCCCCCCTTCTTTCTCTACTCCGTCTTTCTGTTTACCCTGTGCTAAGAGGGTACTAAGCAGGGCAGAGGACATAAAGAGCAGCACTGTGGTTAGATTGACAGCTTTCCTAGTCAGGTGTTCCATATGGTTTGCCTTCAAGTTTTTTGTTTGTTTTGTTGTTTTTAACACTGTGAAATTACTTCAGTAACATTCTGCATCTTTCTTGTGCTAGCAGTAGAGGCTCAGGAGAAGGAGATGAAGCCAGCCTACCTACACCCTACAGAGCAGGGTTGTTTTTTTTCTTTTTGTGCCATTTACTTTTTCCCTTGTTCGTTGATGTGTGAGAAGACAGCACAGTGGTGTGGACTACAGATAACCTTGCACAGAGCTTTCTGGCTGTCTGCATGGTGATGGCTGCTTGATGGCTGCCTGAGTTCTGCAGTTTAGTGACTGGCAATGTCCCCTGTACCACTGCGGTGGCTGCTTAATCAGAGAGGATGCCAGTTGGATGCAGATCCATACAGGTGGATTTTCCTATAGTGATTTGCTCATTACATAGGTAATGCTTCCAAAAGGGGAGACTTTGCCAGGGGAAAATGTTTGGGTGTTATGTAAATGGACAGAACATGTATTTCTGGGACTCGTCTCTCATTGGCCTGGTCAGAGTGAATTATGTCTGACTGCTTGTCAGTTAATTGGACCATCCTTCCAATTTCCTAAGCTGATAAGCCCCTCACTGTCTGCCTCAATCAGACTTCTTTGTTTGAGAAGGTACTAAGGCTGCAGAAGAACAGAATAACTACTTTCCTCAAGTGAGGTTTTCTGATCGATAAATCTGTGAAGATTCACCATATTACTTCAACAAAACCCTTTCACAAGGCTTACTTGTACCGTAACACCAGTAGCAGTTGGCAGGTACTGAAAAGTAGGTATAGCCGATGTATTTACTACATACTTTGTGCCTTTTTGAAAGAATGGTATTTGTGATAAAGTTAGCTTGTGAACAGCTTTGTTCTGGCAGATCCTAGTAGCTGTGCTGCATAACACGGGGGTCTCTAGATGCCTGTCCAACAGGATCAGATCTCAGAAATGGCTCTGTCTTACCACAAAGCCTTCAGACTTGGACTGCCTTGATGCGTCTGGACGGTGCCTAGCTTAGAGTGGGTGTTGCCAGAAGGTGGGTAATAAATGGTGATTAATCGTCTCTGAGGTATGGATGTTTGTATGAAAAAGCACTTGGCTAAAGGCTGTGCTTCAGCCAGCTCATCAAAATTAACCACATGGGAGACAGTAGTGTAGGCACCCCAAAGGCTTGATTTTTCTGTCTCTTGACTAGTTTAGTTTTGACTTTTGTGGATTTACTAAATCTGAGGGATGGAGAAGCACGGGTCCCTTTGTTTCCAAAATATCAGTAAATATCAGTTAAGTGATATCAGTATTATAGACTGCATAACGGGTTGAGTGACACAGAATCAGGGTGCACTAAAAGTAAACACCCTTTTGTTAGATTGCTCGGTAATCTTCTTAATGCAGAGATGTGGTTAGGAACCTTACAGGTGTGCATCCTTGTGTTTGTACCATTGAGTCTATGATACAAATCCATGGGAAAGATGCAAAGGTATCAATCCTGTTTTAATTATATCTTGAAGTTGAAAAGTAATTTTATTTTGAAGGAGATCATTTATACTTTGCATTCAAAACCATAAATAAATAACCTATAGCCATAGTGATTTTTAAAATAGTTTCCATTCTAAGTTTGCAAACTGATTTGAGCAATGCATTGCATCTGTTTGATTGCAGTTATTTCTAAAACTTTCTAAAAAGTAGGATTCATCGCAAAAATCTTCCCTCTCCTTGTGTTCTTCAGTTGTTTCTAGCAGCTTTCAGAGCCCTAAGCACACAATGTGGATATTAGAGTATTTGCTCCTTGTACAAAAATTGGAATGACTGGGCCTTTTTTTGTTCTTAAAAAGCTTTCTAAAACAGGTTTTTTCTTTACTTAGTCATAGAAGAATGTAAAATATACAGAGAAAATGAATGCGCATCATATTGTGAGCTGACATTTTGTAGGTACGCTTGGAGCTCGGGAAGTGACCGCTTGTTTATTTTTCCTTGTGCCTCTGAGTTGGTGGCATTGAGTCCCAGGATGTCTGTAGCATCGCCAGAGGATGATGAGAGGACATAGCTGCTGTTGAGTTCAGAAGGCCGTTAGCGGCCCCTCGGACATTGTTACGTCCAAGAGATGTAGGAATTCAGGTGAACTGAATGTGGGGCCTGTTCCATAGGGTAGGATCTGCTGGAGGGCTGAGGGGAATCAACCACCATCAGTGGCTGGATTTCATTAGTTCCTCCAAAGGGCTCGTCCACAGTCAACATATGCCAGGCTGGTAGCCAGTGATTTCTCTTACTGTGACTTCTTTTATTAGCATTTTTATTGCCTGACAGCATTCCAGGTGATTGGTGCAGAATTTGCATTTGAATATTAAAGTTTCAAGAGTAGTGTCTGTGTTCTGTATCTTGTCTGAACCTTACCCAGGCTGGCTCCAGACCAGCCAGCAGCCCCTTGTTCAAAGGCCTTGCCATCTAACATTGGACTGAGCGAGCCTCAGGCTTTCACAGAATCACAGAATACTACGAGTTGGAAGGGACCCACAAGGATCACCTAGTCCAACTCACCAGCTAATGCCCATACAGAGACCGAACGCACACCCCAGAGTGGTGAACATAAACCTAGTTCCCTCACAGGCTCACAGGCCACTCAGCCAGAAGGGACCCACAGGACCATCCAGCCCAACACCCCCCCAGCTAGACCATGTCACTGAGCTCCTCGTCAAGTCTTCTCTTAAACACCTCCAGGGATGGCGACTCCACCACCTCCCTGGGCAGTCCATTCCAATCCAAATGGAGATGATGAGGACTGAGAGGGAGGAGGTGTCCCCGTCTTAAAACCAACTGAAAAGGAAAATCTGGAAAGCAAGCAGCCTCTGCCGTGAATTTCTTGGAAAGAGAGATGCTGTGTGTGGGGGGGTTACTGTGATCACACCTGCCATGCATTGGGCACACTGGAGGCAGCACAGGTAGGCCTCAGCGTAGTCCTGGCAACCAGGAGGGCAGAGGAGGCAGCTCAGCCTGCCCTCCCTCAGAGAGCCAGGAGAGCATCAGGAACAGAGTTCAGGAAGTATCCAGCCTCAAAATAAGGGCAGCTTGAAGGTGAATTAACCGCTGGGTGTATGTGTTCATATATGCATAGGACCTTAAACACAGAAAGGTTTGAGGGTGAATCTGGAAAGGGTCCATGTTTAAGGAATGCCGTTCTTCTGGCTTCTGAGATAGCTTTTTTATTTTGTGTAGACAGCATGGAAAATGATTGCAAAAACAAGTATTGCAAGACACGTAGTGAGATGGGAAACTGGCAGTGCTAAGGCTGTGGCTCTGGGACTCTAAGTGATTTTGAGAGAATTTCAGCATTTTTCTGCTTTCTTTTTCCAAGCATTTTCTGACCCTTGAACAACCATGAGTGGAGTTTATCCTGTGGGCTTAAAGTCAGCAACTCCAAAAATGCATTGAAAATCTCTTACGATTGTTGAAATGAGGGTCTGTGACAGCAACTGGACTCAAGAAAAAAGAGGTACTTTTAACGTGTGCTGCCAGTCCAGCCGTGTGGTCTGAGACTTCATCTGCTGAGATGTCACACTGTCTGCTTTCACTGTTTTGCAGTGGGGGTGACTTGGACAGACCAGACCAGTTTTTAGGGAGCTTAGTCAGCTTCATAATTTCCAGGTGTGGTGAGAGAGTCATCAGGGGCAGGAATGGAGAGAACATGTCGGTAAGTTCCTCTGCATGAAAGGAGTTGGGCTGTCAGGAGGATTTCCAATTGGAGATCACCGGGCAGTTTTACTACAGGCCCTGTTTTCTCTTGCATGGGACTCTACTAAGCTTTAACCATTTGTGCTGAAACTCTGCGTGTCAGGTGTTTAGCTTCAGGCCACATTCATTTTCTAAAGAAAAATAAGTATTTAAAAAAAATAATTATTCAGCCATTTATGTAAGTGAAGGTGAGGGAAAAGTGACCTAAAGTTTTGAATTCCTTTTCATGTCTTCTCTTTTCTTATTGGAAATAGGAAAAAACCCCACAACAAATGCAGAATCCCTAAAAGGGGAGAGAAAGTTTGACCTGTTCATTTAGTCCTCGAAGGTGTAATGCAGGGGCACTGAGATTTGGGAAGGGTGAAATCGGTGGGAGACTGAGGTTATAGCTATCCATTGAATAAGCTGGCTGTTACAGTAGCTGATAATAGCTGGAAATGGCTATTTCTCCTGTGCACTCTGTTCTTAATACCTGTTGCAGTTCAGAGGTAAAAAGGACTGTGCATGACCCAATGAAAGTCAAGCATTATCGTGTCTGCCTTACTGCAGATCAGAGTAAGACAGTTCAGCTCTGTGAAGAGTGAAGTTGGTAATCTAGTCCCAAATCTTGAGCTAGCAGTTTAGTGATCTTGTACACCTCTATATTTGTCTGCTCTTTCAAGGTGCAAGACACACGTGGGGAATGGGTGATAGTTGCTCTTGCACTGTGATGTACAGGTATGTGTTGAATTTCTGATTTCAGGGTTTGTTGATGTAACACTAAATCCACTTTAGCACAGTGGTAAGTGTCCTCACCTGGTGTGTGAGAGACCCGGGTTCGATTCCCGCCAGGGAGACAGTGTTAAGAGTTGGACTCGATGATCCTTGTGGGTCCCTTCCAACTCAGAATATTCTGTGATTCTGTGAAGACGAAAATGCTGTTCTTAAGAATGTGCTTTACTCTGTAAGCACTTTCCATGTGGAGTAATGGTGTCATGAAAGTTGTCTAACAAAGGTCTGCACTCCTTGCCAAACACCACTGGTCTCCTAAATAGAAAAGGCCCAAACGTTTGTAAATACCTGTGCATGTGATGTAAACAAACTTCCTGATTCGGGGATCGCGCTGAAGCTAATGAGTCTCTTTCACAGAGTGGGCCTATTAGTATCAGTTCATTAGCAAGACTGAGGCCTTGATTTGTAATGAGCCCTGAAGTCTAACTTGCAGTAGCCTGCTGACTGTATCTTGCTAAACTGCTGGGGGTGCAAGAGGGAAACGGATTGAGGCTGGAATAATGTTTACCTTCACTTCTAGTCAGGAGGAGTATCTGGTGCAAAACCCGAAATGTGCCACACCTTTAGGGTCTCTAGAGTTGGCTTTTCTGAGAAATGAAATAGCTCTGATGGTGTATACACAGTGCAAAGGTGGCTGCTGTACTTAAAAATACGCATATGAAAATGGAACTGGAAGTTACTGCAAAGCTGCATTTGCAGATATCCTAGCAAGGAGATTTTTAGAACCCAGACCTGAAAGCCTTTACAACAGACAGTTTCTCAGGATGCTTCCTGTCATGTCTCATTTGCTTTGCTGAAGTGTTAAAAGAAGACAGTGAGAGGAGGGTTATGGCTATCAATTAATAAATTACTTTCTGAATATGATTTTTTCTATTTTATACAGTGTATACATATTTTTATATATATATACTGTATATGTATAACACATATTTAAATATGCATTTAAAAACTTCTTTTTTTCCTGATTATGGAAGGGGAGGTTGCGGAAAGAGAACTTCTTTAACAAAACGCTTGATGAAAGTCATTTATTCATACAAAGCACCCCAGAGCAATATTGAATGGCTGTCTCCCTCTGTTTCGAGGAACTCTTCAAAATGAAAGAAGAATTCTTTTGTTTTGTTTGTTTTCTAAGAGGGGAAAAAACCTGAATTCCAAAATAGGTTAAACAATTTAGCGATTCTTATTCCATTCTTTGCAAACTTACCCCTGCCCCACCCTGAGCCCAACCACTCTTCCCCTCAGCACCTGCCCACAGAATTACCATGCAACTAATTTTAGAGGTGGGTTTACATTGGTTTTAAAAATGCAGCAGTCTCCGTCTCTAGTAATCCACCAGGTGGAAGCAGATGTGTAGAATATCTGTACGTGTATTTGTAAATTTGGGGTTGAGCAGATGGTGTTTCTAAGAGAGCAGAGCAGTGTGTGTGTGCAAAGGCAAGGGAACCGTTGGCAATGTACTGCCAGCAGTAAAACAAAAATTTGCTGGATTCATTGGTGGGTTTTGTTCACATGGTGGGCTGGGTGACGTTGTATTAGCCAATTCTTCTGATGGATGGTTAGACATCAGTTACCTCTGTCTTCTGAATTACAATAAGGGAGAAGGGTTTCAGGGAGAGTAAGATAGGACCTGGCTTCGTAGAGTTGGATGCTCTTCTTGTGCTGAAGGAAGTTTTGGTCTGTTGGCCTCAAGTGAGCTTTTCTGACCTACGAACTCGTTCATAGCTTACTGATGTCTTCCTTCTGCTCATCTTCTTGTCAACCACCTGGCATCCCTGCACCTCTCTGCTCCTGCAAGGAGCTCTGTCTTTGAAGTTTGGGTGATATCCCTGTGGTATTTAGCCCTCACAATGATTTTGCTTTGAACACATCTTTGTCTGGAAATGTCCTAAAAATGCTAAGATTTTTATTTTGTTTGGTTGAGGGTTGGATGGGAGGGCAGAGGGAGTCCACGTAGTGTCAAACAGGAAGCTTGAGGCTGAGGCAGCTCAAAGTGACCTCCTGAAAGCATCCCTCTGGCCTGTAAGCCTCCTAAAGGCAGTCATTATGAAAGGTTCTGTGCTATCCAGATTTACAGTGCCTGCTGTGTTTCATAAAACAAACAGTTTGGCTGTGTACTTCTGCAGGGTTTTGTTGCCCTTCTACAGTTTTTGTTATTGTTTCTCCATTGACCTGTTGCACTAAAATTCATGTCACTGCCTGACAAACTGTGCTCTTAATAAGTTAAAGTTTACTTATAAAGCAAAGCTTGGACAGTGAGACATGTTGAATATATACAGATTTCCTTACTGACTTGTGCTCTTTCAGCTTTGGTTAATTCTTAGCCTGTTACAGAAATAATAAGATGGCTTAAAAGTGAAGTTTTCCTTTCCAGCTATACCAGAGAAGATTATTTGCATTTTAAGTCCCAAGTTGCAAAATTGAGTCCTGTACTTGTACTTTGTGCATGTTAGGACAAAACTAAAATGGAGGAACAGCTGAAAGAAGCCATTTGCATCACTTGAGGCCCAGTGGGAGCTGAGGGTCAGAATCACTCTGAGAATTAATCAGTTCACTGGAGGATATGATAATACAAGGAAATAGCAATACTGCAGTAAGGGTTTGGGGTTTCTTTATTAGTAGGAGAAACTTTAAAAATAAAAAGACAGTGAGAGGAGGCCTGGGAACAGAAGTGCCTCAAGGAGAAGTGACCAGGACCAGCTTAGAGGTGCAGAGAATTGTGGTTCGGGAGTGCTGCTTCACTGCATCTTTAAGTGAAACTTTTCTGTCATATGAACAGGGTGTGAGAGAGATCACAGTCCTATGAAATCTCACTTGTTATTGCTGTTTTGAATAATATGGAATGGTTCTGGGCCTTCTGCTTTTCCTGGGGATTGAGGATTTTAAAGAGGGAATGCCAAGCCTGCAGAAAAGTGGCTGTAATCATAAATCTGGAAGCAGCATGTGGCCTTTCTTGTCATTTTTAACAAGCCAGAACTTTGCAGAAATCTGCCCAGGCAAACTTTTGGTCCTGCTGTGCCCCAGCGTAATAATTATAATGCAGAAACAGCTGATGGGTCACGTCTCCAGGCCTGTGCAGCGTTATGACTTGCTACCTACATTCCATGTTTAGCTTCGAGTGATCAGATGGTGTAAGCAATGCGAGCTAGCAGTGCCTGAGGACATGCAGCCAGGCAACACGTCCTGTCCCTCTACAGCTTTGGTTTCTTTTCTCTGCTTCTGTCCCATCCCGTCTTCTTAAGGTGATGCATTTTCTAATAAACAGCGCTCTCTGTATAAGGTCAGGTGCCTGTGTGGAAGCATGTGTGCCATTCCCACTGTGCTGGATGGACCCAAGGTTTGTAAATATTGTTTCTAAAGTACTTGAGGACTCCAGGTGAGCTACTTGCTGGTGGCTCTGGAGCTGTGGATGGTATATGTGGCACACGGTGGCAGGCTGTTTCAGCATTGTTACTGATGTGACTTACCTGAGGCATGAGTGGTGTTTAAGGGGGTAAATTTTGCCTTTGTGGGTGAGGAAAAGGTCGTTCACAAGTATTCACAAACGAGTTGAAAATGATGCTTAATTCAGCCATGTGAAGAGAGAGGCAGGGAGGGAGAGGAATATTTTCAAGTTATGTTTGTTATGTGCTTAGCACTGTGCAAAAGGTAACCTCAGTCCTTGATGGAGGAAAAATTGGACAGGTAAGCAGAAAATTACTAACTCATTGCCTGAGACTGCTCTTGCTCCCCCCATACAGAAACACCACGGGAGAGGTGCGGTGCAGACATTTTAATCGTTGTAGGTGGTTTATTTTATTGTGAACTTATTTTCACTGGGTTTAATTGGAGAACTGAACTTCAGGTAGACTTTTAAATGATAGGAGTGTTTTTTATGGCACAGGGGTTGCAAATGACGTCTGAGCTGGAGGGAAGGCAGCGAGCGAGAGGAAGGGAGTGTGGAGATGGAGCTGGTTGTGGGTTCATTCCACTACATCTTTTCATCTTTCCCCTGTACTGCAGCACTGCAGGAGTAGAGTTACCAACAACATTCTTGCTCAGGTCTCTCATCCCTCACTCAAATAGAGGGTGTAATTTGACGATGTCTCAGCTACCCTGTGTGAAGACTGTTGATGAAACTGTATGTATGCACATTTTTACGTGCAAACAGAAAACAACCCAAACAAATGCAAATCCCAAATCAGATCAGTTCCGTGGTCCTGGATCACTGTGTGGCTGTTCAAACCCTAGGACTGGCACAAGGCCGGAGGGAGAACACATGGCTGGAGCTGCAAGGTAAAGTGAGGCCTTGAAGTCTGTCCTTCTGAAAGAAAGCCATGGCTTACATCAGGTTAAATCAGCCTGTACACTGCAGGCTGAGGCAAAGCAGAATGGATTAAAAACAGGTTTTCACTTCTAGCCTCGAGTTTCATGCAATTCTGCATCAGATCGTAGGAGTGCATGTGTTTCTGCATCCCAGCACCATGGAATATGAGAGACATCTTCTTACAGGACAGGTTTTGCAGTCAGGATTCACTGGAGTTTTCTTTTTTTGAACGGCTGTGGCCACAACTTTCACAAATAGATTGTCAATCTGGATTTTTATCTCCTCCTCCTCCACCCGTATCAGTTGTTATCGGCTGCAAACAGGTTAACTGTGAGGCCTGCAGGGCTGCTTAATGGGTGGCCTGGCACTGCCTTTGGGCTGATGTAGATCATTTCTATTGGCCAAGGTTATCTCCTCCCAGCCTTGTAACCAGAACGCGGCCTCCCGGTGGCACTGAATTTTGAAAAGGAGACCTTCTGAAAGAATTCTTACAGGCTGAAACATCCTTTCTAGTTTATCGCTGCTCTGAATAGGAAAGTGTCTTGATGTTAAGTTTGCAAATTCGGAGAAGGTTGTGTTTGAAGATTCTTTTCTTCTAAAATCCATTGTGGAGCCTTTACAAATTTAGTATGGCAGGAGGGTGCTGTACCACAACCCACTTTTGCTACTGTACTTTCTTGGTTGCTTGCTCACTGAGCATTGACAGCTTGCTGTATGTGATACATGGCATCTGATTTTTGACTAGCTGTGGACTTTCCTACCAAAATGTCTTTTACCTTGGTTGCAGTTGTTTCAGTTTACAGGACTGAGTGTGTGTGTGTGCTTTTGGGATGAAGAGGGACTTAGGTTAGCTTTGTAATGGAATGAGGCACAGGGATTAATGGGGAAAATGGGGACAGAGGGAGCTGAGTTGGGTGGATTTTCTTTCTTTTTTCTGGAGGCATGAGGCTCCTCCTGTAGCAAGAGAGAGCACAGCACATGGAACCTAAAGGCCTTTAAAGTACATGCTGAAATGGATGCTGGGAAGATACAGTGCAGTGCTTGGGCACAACTCCAAGGCTCCCAAGGCAAGTAATATTTAAACAAGCTGAACAGCCCCTTTCGGCAAGCAGCAGGAAATCCAGCTCTGAGCTTTGTGTTGTTGCATGGTCAGCAGAAGATAAAAGCTCAGGCTATGCAGCTGGGGTTCCCTCCTATCACTGGATGGCAAACTGTTAAGGAAAGATAAAAGGATGGAAAAGAACACGGGATCGTCTTATTGAAAAGCATCCCTTCATATTTTAAGCCATCAAAGTACTCTGAAATACACTGAGCCTGATGTAAGTGAGGAACAGCACCATTGGCAGCTGTTGGAGTGTGTGGGAGCTTCTACATCAGTTGGCAGGCAAAAGGTGAATTCATCCCTCTGCTTCATCAGAGGTAAATGTTTAACATGGGTAGGATTGTGATACCCATAGGTGCCTCACCGTGAGCCTCACAGTGGGCAGAAAGCTTCCCAGAACATTTTTTTAGGAACAGGACATGTAATGATGGGGCTACTGCCGACTGGAGTTTTCATTCTGAAATGCAACAAGCATTCAGCCATATATAGCCTTTCTGGGGCCTGCTTTCTGCAGCTGATCCTTGGTTAGGGACTATTTTAATAATGAGGAAGAGTATTTAAATGAATGAGATTGCTAGTTCAAGTTTTTTAATCAGTATTTACTGTATTCCTCCCCTCTATCCCTCCTCCTTTTTTCCTGCATCACAGCACTAGTGCTCTTGGGAAGGAAAATGCTTCAGAGCATTTGTTACCAATTTAGCAGCAAGTACGTGCTCAAATTTGGGATTTCTGAGATCTGTGTGTGCCATATGTAGGCAAAATGTAGTATTTTCTAGGTCCAGTAGGAGAGAACAAACATGAATTTGTTGTTCTGCAGATAGTGTTTCTTTAATCTAATGAGACTTATATTTGTGCAGCCTTTTTGTTTTGGTAAGACGGTTAACCGTCCTCCTTTGGGTGCCTAATTGCTTATCATGAACTAATCAGTCCCCTGGCTGTAGGAAGGGATGAAACACTGCCAAGATAGAGCCTGTCACTTCCCCCAGAGGTGTGATAACCCTCCCAATTACCCCACCCTTCAGGGAGCTTGTTTACTGGTATTTTAAAGACCTGGTTACTTCAGAAATTACACATTTGGAGATTTTAGGAAGTTTTAAAGGAATATATTTGCTAAGAAACCTGGAACTTGTCAGCTTTCATGGCGGATTTTTTTTTTTTTGTCAAATCTGTGTGCACTAATATTTCAAGTTCGGTGTGAAAATGCTGAGCATGTTAGTGCTGCCACTTCTGTTTATGAAAGTGCTTACCTTCATAGCCTCCATGGCATGGCAGACCCTGACAGATGAGAAAATGGCCAGTTTCTGTCTTCAGCTGACGGTAGCTAGGGCTGATGGAATCTTGCTTGAGAAACCCCATTTGAATTTCAGAGGAAGGGACTAGTGAAACAAATCTGGTGGTGACTCTCTTCTAATTTTTGGTAGAATGATAGTTGCACATTACCACATGTGAAATGAGGGGGTAGATTAAGAAGAGTTTTTCACTTTACAGTAAAAAATAATTTATTTTGCTGGCTTTCTCCTTTCAGTTTCTTGTTTTAACTCATTCAGATACGTGCTTGTCTGCTCTACAGGTTGAGATGGCTTCCAATTTCTTGAATTTTTCTCTTATATCTTTTTGTATTGAATGGTAGATTTCCATCAGGCAAATAAAGCTTGCTACAAAACAATGATGTCTGAACTGGAAGTGGAAAACAGCTCCTGCTGTTTAGTATCTGAGTGAGATTATGAATTCTGATGTTGAAGTTTTCTTTGTCCTTTTCTTTTGTTTTTATATGAAGTTTGGAGAATGGAATCTGTCAATTGGGTAAAAATACAATTTGTTCCTTTAAAGAGTTGTAACCTAACCAATGAGTAATATCAGATTTATTTCTTTTTCTTTGTGGCTCCTTTAAAACACTAGAGGTCTACTTCACCTCTGATTGTAGAATGGATTCTAAGTGACTGTAGCAAGATCAATTTAAATATAAGTATTTTCATAGTATGTAGTGGTTTAAAACTAAAAAAAGCAAGGTGGTTTCATGCTTAGAATTAAAAGAAGGTGCCTCTGTGGGTGTGTATGTTTACATGACAAAGAAAATGTTAATGTGGAAGCATCACTCCTCAAAAGAAGTGTGACTTTCAGTATCATAGGTCTGATTATGATACTCTGTGTTGCTTTACTATGTGTGCCTATATGAAAGTGATGAGTCAAGTTTCCTTGCTGTCCTACTGCAAGAAATTGGGGTGGGTGCGAGTGGGCACACAGGCCACTTGATTTCTTTTTGTTGTTGTCCTTAATTTTTCTCTACTTGCAACTACACTGCTTTACCTAGCATTGAACCTGTGCATAGTTCATACGGGTTTGTTTCACTCTAATGTTTGGGTTTGTCATATATCAATATATGGGAGTCAGCAGAAGGAAATTAATTTCCCTTTTCATATGTAAAGTGTTTCAGGAATTGTCTGTATCATCTGTTTGATGGCAATGTGTGAAGCACTAGCAGTGAAATTGGTTTTTTGGAAGAAGAGGGTGGTTTTGGACTAGCAGCAGACGTTTTTGGCTGGAGGAATAGCAGCTTGAAACTTCACTTACTGAAGAAACCTGTTCACAATTTTGTCTGTCTTTTTTTTTTTTCTTTTCCCCAGCGTTCCTGAAATAAACTTCCTGCAATTCTTTGCAGTGTGCAGGTGTCCAGACTCCCCTTTACTCATGGTCGCCTGTGAAACCCGTCAGGCGACTGAAGGCTGTACCTAAAATTCTGCTGGCAGTGCAGCACACTGCAGTGGCCTTGATATAGTTACGGTGGACACCTTGTGCAGCTCCAGGCTTGTAGCATCCCCTCGTAGTCCGAACAACTGAGTATTGCGGGCCAGGAGTCTACACGTGTGGAGGACTGCCTGCAATAGAAAAAGGAAAGCTGCAGAGATTGTAAGCTGCTGCTTGGTCCGTGTGGCTGTTGTGCCGAGGAGCATCAAAACATTGCTGGATGGATCCGACAGCTCGTTGCAAAGTAGAGGGTCAGTCTCGCTGGTTATTTGCAGTTATTAACCTGTAGTGGATTTAAAATTTTTTTGTTTCCTGTGTTTTCATATTTTTCTCTGTATGCATAAGAGGATTGTGGCCTTGCAACCTGACTGCTCATGTTCAGGAAACTTAAGACTGTTCCTACTGAAGGGCTTTGAAGATCAGCAGGCATTTCCTCCAGGGTTTACAGCATTGTTGGAGGAAACAGTCACTGCAGAAGTCTTCAGGCCTATCCGCCCGACTTTGGTCATTCCTTACCTCACCAGCACGTGGATTATGCTGTTTGCAGACTGTCTAAGCTGCATGATGACCTCCGTGGATTCCTCATGAGCTTTTACAAGGCCAGGCCAGTGTACTTTGTAAAATCCTTTAGAAATGCCTGCTAGGCTTTTAAAGTCCCAGAGCAAAGGCTGTACTACAAGAAACTTGGAAGGTTGGCAGCTGGTTATGGTTGTTGATGAGGGGATATTTGTGTGTGTGTGTGCAGTTCTTGTTTTGAAAATACATATTTTTTTTTCAGATCAGATACAGATATATTGTTTCCGAGAAGGCTTCTTGTTCTCTCTGATAAAGCTGGGGGACTTTTGAATTCCCTAAGAAATTGTTGAACTGAATCCCTGTGCCCTTTTTTTGCATGCATGTTGCAGTCTATGAAAATTGGCAGATGCTGTTTCATTTTGTCAGTGTGCTGGAAGCACCTCCCACAGGTCAGTTGCACTCCGTGTACTTCGAAATAGAAAGAAAACTTGTGCTGAAGAGTATGAGTTGGCAAGTAGCACTGCTGTTTAAAACTTTCCTGGTGGCTTTCCTATGCGGATCTCAACTTGGAGAGGCTTGCCAGCGCTATCTATTGCTGTAATTAATTTACTTAACTGAACCAAGAAAGAAACTTTGTATTTCAGAATTTAGAGCTCTGCAAACAACCCCGGAGGCTCTTGGCCCAGCCTGGTATAAGCCAGTGGGTGTGCCTCACAAAACTGTGGCAACCTGTTCATCAGTGGTGGGGGAGAGATGTTTTTCTGAAGGCTGGATTTCTCCTTCACCTGGAGGAAACAATAAACCTCACTTTGAGTGGTTTATGGTACACTAGCATCTATAACAAATATATATCTCGAATGACAAACTAGCTGTTTTAATTTTACCTGGGGTATCTTTTAACTCTGATTCACAACGGCAGGAGAATGTCAAGTCCTGGTTGAGTGCTTAGTTTCTCATGGAAGTTGTATAGATGGTGTAGATCTGTTTCTGGTCCTTAGAAGATTGCAGGCGGTGGTTAACTTGAGACTTCTTTGTGCCTCATATGGCGCAGGGCATATGTTGCTTTGGCTTGTGGGTCTGCAAAGAGTTTGGCTGGAGTGGAGATAAAAGATAGCAAGGAGCCCTGCTGGTTATCTTGCTCATGAAAAAGCTGTGAAAATGCTTGGGATACTGCAAGTGGAGACTGACTTTCCAAGTGCCTCCCAGGATGGATGGGAGAGTGAGGGCTGTACAGCATTCTTCCGAGTCCTTTTGCTGTAGCACATCCCTCTCCTCCTGTGGCATGTGGTTTCCCCTCTGAAAATGTCAAGCTAAACCCCTTAATTTAAAAGTCTGTTTCAAGGGGGCTGTGAGGAGGGAGTGATATGATGTGTGTTTCTAAACTTTTTTAATTATCTTGATTATAGATTTTTTGTTGTCGTTTGGAGAATGAGATAGGGGGAATAGTTCCTGTGCTGACCAGAAGCAGAAGACAGGAAGATAATGCTGTTAACAAGGTGGAGGAGAAAAGGAGGTGTTTGTTTAGAAAAAGCCTCGTCACTAGAGCCTGTGGGGCAGAGGAACCCTGCTGATAACACAGATGAAACAGTCTGCCTCTTTCCTAACTTGAGAGGAGTGGAGCTTTGTAATAAATGGCTGCCATGTGGCAGCTGTCTCCCAGCTTCGTGAGCCTGGCAGTAGTTAATCCTGTCAGCAAGTCATGCTCCCTGGAAAAAAGCAGTGAGAAGAGCCACAAACTCTTGAATCATTCTCTCTGCAAAATATTTGCATGTTAAATGTCTTTCTGCTTAAAACGAGTTTGGTGATTTGGTGGAGGTTCCCATCTTTAAGTAGCATTAAAGTGCAGCTGTGTTGGCTTCTAAATAAGATGTTAGAAACATGCTGAGATGTTGCGATTCTTTTCTCTCTTTAAACAAGCCATTTTAGTTTTGGAAGGTGTAAGTTCCAGGGTACAAAATGTGCAGGGTAGAGAAAGGACACCCTGTGTTGCTTTCTCTATGTGTTAAGAAATTACAGGTTGAGCATCTGAGATCATGATTATCCTTGAAAGCTAGGGGCTTTTAAATTGATCTCTTCACTTCAATTTACTTTTTGTATTTTCCTGAGCATGTAATGTCTCTGTCCTTTTTCTGCAACCCAGAAAACTAGAATTTGTACTTAAATAATGTAGCAGCGTCAAATTTTACCGGCTCATGATAAAATCATGATGGTTGACAACACTACTACCAGGAAATGTGTTTAAATCCCTGTAATATCTGCCTTTTGTTTGTTTGTTTGTTCTTCTTTTTACTGTGCTAGTTTGTGAGATGTAAAATATTTTGGCATGCTACCTGGTACAGTGCTCCAAGCAAAGACAGTGTGATTGGACTGCAGAGGATAAGTTGGGGGGCTCTGCATCAAGTCAGCTGATGCTCTCCCCCTTGAGCTTGCTTGTGTAAGGGTGTTTGCTGTCATATGGATGCAGTTACAAAGGTGAAATGCCATGTAGGGCATAGCTACTCCAAAAGGAAAGGAAGAGTCTTTTCCTGGTCTTGCTTACCCTGTTTTCAGAACTTTTTATAAAATTTGCTGTACATTCAGTCCCTCTGTGAAGCTCTTTAAATCCCCATCCTAGAGGAAGGGGATTGGAACCAGAAGAGAACAAGAAGCAGGCCACTAGCACAGGATTTTTTTCTGTGTCTTCCTCAGCATGATTCATTGTGCCTCTCTAATCCCTGCCTGTGGGATTATACCTGTGCACATGTAGTTCTCAGCTCCATGTGAAGAGCAAGTGTGAGGGGTGAAATATATGCTTGTTTCCTCCTCCAGGAACTTGCTTTAAACCTTCACCTTGAGTCCTGCGTCCGATGCTGCCCTTGGCTCTGCTACTGGCCATCAGGGTGAGGGACGGAGATTGGGATGGGGACTGGCCTTCCCTCCTTCCCCCCCCTCCCTCCCCAACAGCTGCAGGCAGCAATTGCCAGGGAGGAGCCTGGCCGCATGGTTTCGTGGTTTTTCTTCCTCTTGTTACTAATGGGCCTTCTTGTTTCCGTGATGCTGTGCAGAGGAACAACTGGACGGATTGTCTCCTCTCAGGGTGGGTGCCTGGGCATCTGCACAGCCAGTTGGTATGGCACCGGAGCCCCTGTTTTTTTCAGTGACACCAGAGGCTATTGATGGCACGCTGAGGCTGTGCTGCTGCTGCTACACAGATGCTTGCTCTTGGCCCACCTTAAAAGGACAAGATATCCCGTGGTTTAGACTGGCCATATATTGTCAGGGATGTCAGCATCTCCGTCACAGCTACCCAGCTGAGCCCAGCGTCCTGCTTCGCCAGCCCTGCGTGCCTGCAGCCTCTCCTCAGTCGGAGCGGAGGGGTGCTGGAACTCGGGCTGTTTGAAGCGGAGGCTGCCTTTCTTCTCTCTTACTCAGAAATGTTTTCCATCTGGCTCTTCCTAATGCAATGCATCTAGCTCACCCTTTGGGCTCTTGGACAAATGTCTCATTCCCTCAGCACAGGGCTCACTTAGTCATGTAGGTGATGGGACATCAACCTTCTTCATGCCCCTCCTGGGACTGAAGTTTAACAGGGTTTGTCAGGGCAAAGCAAAAATGAAAGAGATCCCCAAGTAACAAACCCACAAAGCTACGCTTTTATTGTTTCCTCATTTTGTATCCCCTGTCCCCTCTCAGTTGTCTGAGATGGTGGCAGCAGCAGAGGATTTGTGTCCTAGGGCTGTGGTTCCTCAGGGTTGCCGGGACTCCCCTTGGGCAGGTGTGTCTCCCTTTCCTCGGCCTGTTTTGCAGGGAGACATGGGTGATGATGTTGAACACCGGTCCTTACTTTGGCTTCCCCCTGTTCCTGCACTCTCTTGCCCTGTCCTTGGCTCCTTCAGGGCCATGTGGGCAGTGGCAGTTTTGTCGGAGTGACACAGCCTGCCTGACCCGTTCCCACCTTTGCAACCATGCTGCCTGCTGAGGGAAAGCGCTTTCAGTGCTCACACTCTCCAGTGTCTGGCCGTGCTCTGGATTCCCATCCTCTCCCACACTGTGTCCCAAGGCCATCCCCTTGCCCGGTAGGACGTGAGCCAGCCCTGGCCCAAGGGAGAGATGCGGTAACTGGAATGCGGAAGGGTGGTTGGTGTGGGGAGAGACCCTGGGCCATGACCCAAGGAGTGCTGCCCTGCTGAGGCAGTGCCAGCCCAGGAGAGACGTGAAGGGACTTTCTTGGGTCGCCACTTCATCTAAGGCAAATAAACTGTAGTTAAAGCCAAGAAACACATCGACTTCCTGGAACTCTGAGAGCCGTCCGCACAGCTGTCCCCACTCCCTGAACACATGCAAAGCAGAGCTTGTAAGGACAGACAGTATTGCTTTTGTGTCCCTCCTCAGCCAGTGGGGAGGGCACAGAGGAGAGGATGTCCTGGGTAAGGCCCAACACCTGCCCTGTTCCGTGTTCCCCCTGCATCGCCGTGGCTCCCAGTGGCTGGGGAAAGTCATGCTCCCTTCCCACTGGCCTCTTGACAGCTGTGCAGGAAGGCAAGGATGAGGATGGAGGGGTGTTTGCAGTTGTCTAATGGAGGGATGTCTGCTGACAGCCACTTGTTTTACTCTGCTGTTGCCCTTTTATTGTTTTCACCTAAAAGTGGTGTTTGTGGTCCTAGGTTTATGAGGCTGTCTTCAAGTCTCAGTATCTGTTTTGCTCTTGAAGCTGACTGCAATTTGGTGACAAAAGCTTCCTGGAGGGCCAGGTGCTCACCGACAAGCTGATCTGAACAGTAAAGATGAGGAACAGCTCATAGATGGGTCTTTGGTCCAGGGGAAGGAGGGATAAGGTGTTAAAAAAGTCTCAAAAATCATCAGCAGCTGTTGTCCTAAATACGGCCACAGGTTATTGCAGTTCTTGCAGCGCTGTGTGTTTTGTGTTGCGCTGCAGTCCCTGAAAATGGCAGTGCTGATCAGGAACTCGGTGCAGGCTTGGATGGAACCTTTGAGGTGCTTACTGAATGTGCTGGACTTTCCTGTTGGGAGCCAGGGAGCCGTCGGGTTTTGCTTTCACTCTCGGCACCAGAGCAGCTTCTGCCTTCGTTTTGCTTTCCAGCCTAGCAAGACGTCAGGCTCTCGCATGAGGGCTGCTCCCACAGCACAGCGCTTGCGAAAGGTGGAGACGTGGGTTCCATGCTCAAGTTAGCAAATGGAGCGCAGAGCCAAGATAGGCATGAATGCATTTTGTATTAAGGTTGCCTGGAATCTCTGTGCATTGTTGTAAACCAGTTGGACCATATGGGCGAATTTCATCCAGGAAACTCCTGCTTTCCTGGTATGGTGTCTCACTGTTGTATTAGTACAGCTTCCTTGTTTTCAGTGTGTTGCATCAATGTAATGCCAGGGTATCCTGGTGAGTCAGAGTTGTAGTTCACTTAAGGCATTAGCTAAGTTAAAATCCTGATGTGCTTTACATGGAGAGGAGCTTTTGGTCATCTGAGCCAAAGTCCAGAGGGAGCACTACTGGTCCATAAGTCACCAGAAAGTGATTTTCAAAAGCTACATGAAAGCTAAATGCACACATGTGTTGCATCATGCTGGCAAGGGAATAAAACAGGAGTAGTAAATACGTTTGAGTATTTAAAATTTAGCCTAACTGTTAAGTGTTGTCACAAGAGTATACAAAATAATCTGGAAATATGGGAGTCATCTTCTTCTTGTTTGGTGCTTTTTCTTCTGCTTCACTCCCACACCAGAGGGTGGTCCATAGCTCAGTTTTAAAGCATGGTCACGAGCATGTGTTTCTCTTGTTTATTCTGTGTCTGGATGTATTTGTCTGTGTACTAGTTAGGTAAAAAAAGGCATATGGATGTTGTGGAAATGTAGGGTTGTTTTAGGAAGGAAAACCTGTACTAACACAGGTAAAACAGTTGTATTGCTTATAGAGAATTCATAGAAAGAGGAGCAGTCTGTCTTTTGGTACTCACAGAATCACAGAATATTATGAGTTGGAAGGGACCCACAAGGATCATCTAGTCCAACTCACCATCTAACACCCGTACAGAGACCGAGAGCACATCCCAGAGAGTACTCCTTTTGGTTGTTGTCATTTGGGGTGTTTTGCTTGGTTTTGTTTTTCCCCAGAGGAAAATGTTCCCTAGAGGTACAAATTCACAACCTTTGGGGTAACATTCTTAGTTTTTTACCAAATGGTAAGTGAAAGAGCAGCCAACACATACTCTCATGCCTCTGTCTTTCTTTCTATGCTTGTCTTCCTTTCCCCATAGGCTGCTCTGTACTGGTGCTCCAGCAGTGATGACAGTGAGGTGACACTCCCAGTGTAATTCTCCACCACTGGGGTGCCGAGTCAGCACCAGCACTTCAGGAGCAAGGGCAGAGTTGGTATAAAAAAGGTCAGTTGGGAAAACTTTGTTCATTTGGTTTTCCTTTGCTTTAAGGCAGTGCCTTGAATAGTGTTAACCCTTTATTCTTCCCACACATGGCTTTTCACCCTTTTCCCTTCCTGCCAGCATTGATGCAAAATCATGTTCAAAAGGTAGTGCAGGTGATAGTGTGCATCTCTTTTGGGGTGGGAGTGACTGTTTGTGCTTGGGAGTGTTGCCATGGGCTCTGGGAGCAAAATCTGCTCCTCTGTGTAGAAGCTTAGTGGGAGACTAGTGCATCAGAAACAGTTTGGAGGGCAATGTAGCGATTCTTAGGTATTATAATCTCAAGGGTAAACGGTAAACTTTGTTTATTCAAATGTGGTATCACTCTTTGAAGTTCTGTTCTCATCTAAATTTGTATACTAGCAGGTCTGGCCTTCATTTAAATGATCCTTGAGTTTTTTCCCTGCCACTTTGGGGAAAAAAAAAAACCAAACAGTGGGAAAGCCTTGACTAGGCTACTGGTGTTGCTAAGATGGAAATGATGAAGAAGGCTCAGGATTCCTGTTTCAGCCTCATGGGAAAAAGTGGTTTGAAATGCATTAGGAATGCGGGTGGGCATTCCTAAACCTGGCACTTCTTTTCCTTGTTTCTCCTCCCCCACCATGTTCTGTACTATGTACTATGGCATATTTAATGTAGCCAATAAAAGTATTTGGCTGAGAGTGTTAATCTTTCCCTGGCCCAATTAGTGCATGGGTTCTACTGTAACGTTAATGTGGATTTTTTTCAGAAGGCAGAACAATGAGCAGCTTTGTCCTGTGTACAGGTTTCCCCCTTTTTTTCCTGTATTGTGCATTTCTTCCTATCTATTCCAAAGGGAGAGCTCATGTGCAAAGTGGAGCAATCTGGAGCAGAGACTTTTACCAGCTCCCAGGGGACGGGATGTGCTGCTCCATGCTTGTGTATCCACCTCTCAGTGACAAGTCAAGTGACTGTGACTCTGAAGACTCATCATTTCTTCTCCTTTTTTCTTCCTTCTCCTGTGGCCTGTGTTCTCCTTTTCAATCATATGTGATGTTCTTCACGAGAAGAAGCAGCAGCTATAACTCTGCAGAGTGGTTTAAAACAAACATACAAACAAAATCCCAAATAAATACACATAAGCGCAGGGGGAAAGGAACTTCTGATGGGCTCAGCTTTAACATACAGTGGAGTCACACTTTATCCCAAAGGAGGAAATAGGTCTAGCAAGTGTCTTCCTGTACAGACTGAATGGGAAGCAACAAGTTTTTTTCTTTTTTTTTTTTTAAGCTCTGCTTTCAGAGTGACTCTCCCATTACCTGGTTGTGTGGGGCATCAAGGGTGGGCCTCTGTGAGAAGCAGCAGCAAAAGGCCCCTCAAATTTCTCTGTGGGATAGAAGTTGCCCCGGTTTCATGTTTTCAGCAACATCACCAAGTGGAAGGAACGTGTTTCTTGGTGTGGCTGTGCGAAGAGGGCTGCTGCATTGTTTTGTGTGGTCTTGTCCCCCCTACCATATGCTGGTGCTTTTGCTTCGTCGCTTGCTCTCTGCTTTTCCTCCTTTTCACAGATGATGAATGTGACACTGGGGGGTTTCTTCAAAGTAGAAGATGACTTGAATGCTTGTGTCCACTTCCCTGTTTCCTAGAGGCTTTTGGTCCAGTGTTGAATGCAACCTGAGGCTTATTTTTTGCCAGCTTGTTTCCTGTTTGTCCTTTTTCCTGGAGGTCTTTGTTTTCTTTTGGGGAGAGGGAGGAAGGAGGCTCCATCAGCACAACCTCCAAGCAGGGACATTTGGTGTGAGCTGGAAATATTTACAGTCCTGAAGGCAGTATGACATAGAGCAGTATGCTGGTTGCTGCCTGTCTGACTCCCTAAATTTCATAGATGCTGTGGAAAAAAAACCCCAGCACTTCCCTACACATCCTCAGTGATGCATTTTTTAAAGGGAAGAAACCAGTCCAAACCAAAAAAAAACCAAACCAAAACAAAAAAACGAAACCCCGAAAAAACCCCCAAGGCTGTAAGAGAAATCTCTCAGTGTGTTCCTGCCTAGAGGCGCTCTGCCACGGGTTTTCCCACAGGAAGGAGTGATTTGGCCCAGTATTCTTATTGTTTCTATATCCTATTGCAAATAGAAAGTTATGCTGCTGGAATCAGTGTATTCTGCTCATGCAGTTGTCATTGTTTCAGTGGTGCCGTGTTCCTCGTGCAAGAAAGGGGCAAGTGCGTAGGTAAATGAAAGCAAGTAGTTCAGCTGCAATATTTACACTGCTTTCAAAACAGGAAATTTTTCATGTGTGGAAAATGGTTTTAAAAACAAGATCTGTGACTATATGTATTAGTTCACCTTAGCAGGAAGATATTTAGATTTAGAAATAAAAAATAACTGTTGGTTCATAGAAATGATGAAAAACTGTAACAGTGTAATGCATAGTTTTGCTGCTGAAAATACCCTACCAGAGAACAAGCAAGCTGGCAGGTTTTTCTAAACCAGTAGATAGGTTTTTTTAATGTGAATGTATGCCTTCCTCTTCCACAGGCTCTCTCGGAGCATTTTCCCATTTTCAGTGTTGCTGAAAGCAACACTAGGAGTTCTGTCTCTAGTTCTCTGGGAAGCTACTCAGCTATCTTAAAGCTACCTTGGCAAACAGGAGAGTCTTCACAGTTACACAAGAGATTTTTTCCAGGATGTATCAGTGGTGACATTAATGTCTTAGGTATTGACTGAAAGGTATGAATATGTGTGTGTTGGAAAGAAGAGATGTTTTGTTTCTTTGGGGGATTTTTGAGGACAAAAGTAGTTATTTGTTTTAACAGAAATCCCTCCACGTAATTTAAACTGATCCTTACTTTTGGTGGTGATAAGTAGACAGAGCAAGCAACTTTAGAAAAGTACAAAAAATTATTAGGGAAAGGTTACCTTGAGTTGTTCAGGATAATATTTTTGTCTGGTTTTTGAAGATGCAAATTGAAAGCAGGGTTTGTTAAGAGGTTGACACTATCCTGAGCCTTAAACAGTGAGCTTAATCAGGTCCAGAGTTTTGTCTCTAGACTGCACTGGCTCGCTATGTCAGATCATCTGTGTGCCACTCCTAAGAGGGTCAGCAGCTAAATGTAGGAACGTTGAATCCACTGCTTTGTCCCACGTGTGAAATGAGGAACTGCTTGACAAAAGGTGGGCCCTTTCTATTTGTGTGCCTCTCCTTGGGTGCTCTGAAATGTTAGTTGAGATAACTGCACTCATTTATGTTTTCAACAGCATTTGAAGATGTATTGTGTGACTGATTTGCATGTCATCCTTGAGAATGCAGTTTTGTTAAAAGGGAGAAATCCTGTGGAGTTAACCGTGGTTTGAGGGCAGTTGTTTCTGTTCTCTGATAAAAGAAAAACCTGTATTAAGTTTACTGGCTGTGATTTGTAAATCTGAGTTGATGAAATGTCCACAGTGTATTTACTTTCATAATGAAATAAATAGAGTTCACCCTCTTTTATCGCGGTACCATGGGTCTGGTCCCCGCCCCCCCCCTTCCCCCCCCCGTGAA
>WEKX01009684.1:340538-405700 GCA_013390025.1 Pitta sordida
AGCTCATAAATATTCAAATTTTACCTGCCCCCTTGCACCACCCCTGTCAGCCCCGTGTGTTCTGGCGCTCTTTCAGCACCGCCCCACTGTATGTCGGTGTTTGTGTGGGCTCTTCCTGGCACCCACAGCCACCCTGTGCCGGGAAAATACCCTTTTCTGCTTGTCCAGGGAAGCTGGCAGTGTCCTGGCATCTCTCCGAGTGGGTAGACCTGGTCTTACCATACTCAGGGTAGACTTGGTGTCCAGTACTGGACAGCACGTCTATCCTGAGAAGGTCTTGGACACCGTGTCTAACCTGAGAGTGTGTAAATTTTTCGTAACTGTGCAAATCATCCCTGGAGGGGCATGTGGGCAGACCGCAGCCTCTTTGCTCCGAGTGGAGCGGGGCAGGTGTGGCACTGGGGGATCTGCCATAGCCTTCTCGCTTGGAGTGGAACGGGGCAGGTGTGGCACCGGGGGACCTGCTGCAGCCGCCTCACTCCAAGTGGGGTGGGCACGGCGTGGGCAGAGCAGTGCACCCGTGGTCCATGCGGGATGACGAGGGGTTTAATTTCAGTATTCATGGCTGCCAGTTTGTGCAGGTGCAGTCACAAGTGCCCGGCGAAATGCACCTCCCCAATAGTGGAAAAATCATGCCGCAAAGAGGTGAAACTGCGATTGGAAAACCGCAAAGTAGACAGGGTTGACTCTATTTCACTTGTAAGGTTATAAAGGTGTATTTCCCCATTAAAAATATATCGGTAGTTTTCCGTATTACAAATCACCTTTTCCAGAGGCTATAGGTGTGAGTGCCATGGGCAGAGAACTCCTCTGTTTCTCATGTGCCGATAATTCCCCTTCACCTCTAAAAATGATGAGAAAAAGAAAAAAAGAGGGGAGTAGTGCATGTGTGAGGCTGAATTACTTATATTCTCTAGCTGCAGAATATTCTTCCAACTTCTTAATCAAATGTCACTACTATCAGTGATATGGTAGCTTGCTCTTTCTTCCTCTTTTTTTTTTTTTTTTTTGCTGGCTGAATATGGGGACCAAGCTGGTAAGAGTTTCCTTCCTTTGTTTGCCCAGGTTTTACCACTGGCAGAAGGAGCAGCATCTCCCAGCCTGGCCACTCACGGGAGTGAGCGACAGTCTGTGCTGGAACTGTTTACGTGTTTCTGTCACCAGACCTATGTGCCAGTCAGGGGACCTGTCAAACTAAAGGGCTGTAGTCTTATTTTGCTCAAATGGCTTCCAGGAAAACTTAACACCCTTTCTCTTTTTCCTTTCTCCCTCACATAGTGCTAGAGGGTGCTGCTGAAGAAGAGGCTGAAGAGCCAGACGCTACTATACGTCCTACACTAAGTGAGGAGACCAGGAACAAAGAAGAGAGCCACAGTCAATCGGGGGATAAAGATGAAGGTAACTGGTTTGACTAGCTCTGTGACTCTGTAAATTAGGGCATTGATTAAGAATGTGGAAATGTTCTAGACCTTATCTGTTTGAAGAATAAGGGTACATTGAGCAGAAGCATTGGTGCATACATTTCTTTCTCCATCCCTAACTTAAACTGTCTGAAAAAAATAAAATAGCTTGAGCAGAAGCATGGGCACATAAATACTCAACCACCACTGCAAGCTTCCAAACGAAGATTTTCTTGGCTCTCGGTAACTTGGCACCACATAACTTAGCCTCAGAAAAACCACCTGTTTATAATCCTCAAACTTATGTTCCAGAAACAGTATTATGCAGAGATCAAATGTTCACAAACAAGCATGTTCCTCCTTGTTCACCTTCACATACTCTTCTGTTACAGTGACTTTCTCACAACCCTCATTAAGATTCTGTGCTTTCCACCTAAGGTGACAGAGCAGTGGACTTTAGGGGTGCTCCTATTTTGTATTTTGGGGGGAGACTTCTTTTGGGGGAAAGGAGTGCTTGATTTGAAAGCATTTTCCTTTTCAGAGTCGTAAAACGAAAAGTGGAAGGCCTTACCAGTGTGTTTGACATGTCTGTATGTTGAGAAACCAGACATGAGATTTTAGGTGTGTTTTGAATTTGGTATATGAGCACCTACACTTCTTACAGTATATGATAGAGAAGTCTGAATCTGAACAGTTTTAGCTGTGGCATTAGTCATGGATGTAACACATGTTCCGTGGCCTAGTGTGGCTTGGTAGACCAAAGAAAGAAAAAAAATCTCACATAAGTGCCACCTGTGGCTGTAAAGGGGCAACTGAGGGGATAAGGAGTTTTGTTTTGCTTGAATTTTTGCTGATTTAACTTACACAGTATTGTATACAGAGCTGAATTAAACATTGCAAAAGAGAGAACCCAGTACCCTACACTGTGTTACCAATGTCTTAATTGTGCAGTCCTGCTCAAAACATGTGATTGCTTGAATAATTGTGCTCGCCAAAGCGTGCATTTTTCAGTACTGTTCAGTACTAGTTCATGGTGATCACAACATCCCAAAAATTACATGATTTTACAGCAGGAGTGTGTAAGGTAAATCCCTCTGTAAGCTCCATACTGGATTAAGGTTGAAAATGAAGATAATGTGAATGTCCTGTGAGAAGAAATGTGCATTTTCTCCTGTGCATTCCAATTTGAAAATATTGTGGGTTGTTGGGGGTTTTTTTGAGATGGTCTAGGAAGTCCTATGTGTGTTTTTGTGTTTAATTCCAGAGAAGCAGCTGGAAAGCTTAAATAGCTACAAGGTATCACCAAGTTCACCAAACAGTTTGGACGGAGCAGATTTGTCCTCTATTGACGCCATGATGTCAGCAGTGATGAACGTGGGGAAGATCGCTGAAAGCAGCGGGAACTCTCAAAATGTCAAATCCCCCTCAAAGTCTCCTGCACCAAACCGGATTGGCAGGAGGAACCAGGTATGTAAGCCCAAGTGCAGGGAGGGCAAAGGGGAGACAAGCAGCAGCGTGGGGAATGATAAGACGTAATTACTTTTTTTCAATTGTTTTGCCTTTTTTCCCCTCAGTGGGTCTTTCTTGCCTCTGCCAGTGTTTCACTATATATGTTTTCTGGTGTCTCTCTAGAATAACAACTTAGGAAATTGCGAATTGGAGGGGTCTCCTTGCTGGGTTCACACAAAAAGCATTTGAGCATGAGCTCCAATGTCATGCAATGGTGAGCTGGTCTAGCAGTGGCAGTCACCTAGTACAGTAATACCTTGCTCATTCGTGCCTTCTTATTCGCGGCTTCACTGATTCGCTTTCCTAATCCATCAGTAGTGTGTGTGTGTGCGCCGTACACGCTGTACTGGCGTATTCACGCTTCCGTGGTCACATATTCGGGGCTTTTTGCCACGATTTGCAAGTGCGTATTCGCCTTATTCACGGTTTTGCTCGCAATTCACAGTCATGTATAGGAGTATTTGCGCCTTTTGCTGCTTTTTGCAACTGCAGATTCGCAGTTTTGCTCCCGATTCGTGGTCAGGTTTTTTTGCCACGAACTTAATTCACGGATTGAGCAATTCATGGGACCCGTGGGAGACCCGTAATCCGTGAATATGGAGGTAAGACTGTAATTGCCATTTTGTCCCTACTGCGTCCTTTCTCCAGGCTTTCATCTGCATAATTTGTTGGGAGACCAGCTCGATTCATGAAACTAGAAGAGCATGGCCTCAGAGAAGGGCAGAACCGTTTGGCAGGGGGCTTGTTGCAGCCTCATGAGGTGTGCAGCTGTCCCTGGGGAAAATCCAAGTGTTTTTAAGGTTAAAGGTGGTGCTAGAATAAAAACACCCATCAGGACGCAGAGTTCATGTGGGTAGTGTAAGGCACCCTTTCTTCCTTGTTAATAAAACCATGAAAAGCTATTGCAGAATGCTTTGTATGAATTTTTGCAGAGCAGATACATTTATCTTCTTTCAATTTTTTTTCCATTTACCAGGTGATGGCACCAGTTGATAACAATATTGATCTAAACAAGCAAAAGGATAGAGGCAGATCAGTTAAAGCTGTGGTTATTTGTATCCATGTTTTTTTCCTTTTGGGCTAAGCTCTACCAAAGAAGGTGCTGCAGATAATCACGAAACACAGCACCCCAAATCCCTGTGCTCATTTGACTTTAGAGCTTGTGGTGAAGCATGGAGACTTCATAAATGAATCAAGATGTAACAGGGACCAGAAATGTTGAGGGGCATGACTCATGTGATGTTCCTATAGTAGTTTATTAATAGCTTACCCAGTAGCTGCCCAGTTGACAGACTGATGACTTGGCTTGGATTTTTTAGCACAAGCAGAGTTAAAAGCCGTTGATTGTGAATGGACATTCTTAAATGAAGAGTCTGGGCAGTACACGGATGATTGTCCTTGTGGAATCATATTGTCTAGCACCTGGCTTTAAGGTTTATTTGCGATGTTCTCACTTAGGGGCTGCCCTGGTTCCTTGATTTCATCATGTGAAGTGAGGCACTGGAGTCCAGACTAGTCTCAGTGGCAGTGCTGTTACACAGCTGTCCACCAGTACACCATGTGGTTTGGCTTCAGGGAAGTTTATTAGTGTTTGTGACCTTTATTCCACCTGATATTTCTATGGGCATCGAATCAAAGGAAGCTCGAGAGTAAATGTGACAGGATTAAGAGGGATTCTTCGGGCATAAAAATAAACAAATACATTGAAAACATAGTAAATAGTCTATTTGTTTTTAGGCTTGAAAGATCGTTAGGGCCAGAGGGGCAAATGGCTACATTACTGAGAAAATTGAATTGAGATGTGAAATACTAAGTGGGTATCAATCTGGTTACCAAGCTATAATACAGTGAGTTTCCACTTTCAACATAGCAGACTGAAAGCACTGAATTGTTTTAGTGTATAGCAGCACACAGATCTAAGATTCTGGTCAGAATGTGCCCCTTATTATAGTTTCAAGGATAATAACAGTTAGCTAGTTTTCTGGATCTGACTGCTGTTTCCCATGAGTTGGCAGCAAAACATTTTGCCCTGAACCTTTGTCCTAAAGTCTATGGTTCTCTTTATAATGCTGACTTTATCTTGGCTGTCGTCTACCCATAGTCTAATAAACATGTTATCACATCAACCTGCATCCATTTTAACTTCGCCTTTTCTTTGCTTTTGAAGAAAGTAAAAAGTGTGACAGGCAGTTTTTTTGAGCTGGAGAGAAATCAATGGACCTAATGCACAACTCCAAAAGCATTCACCATCAGTTGAATGCAAAGCAGTTGTGCCAGGTTGACTTACTGAAGGGCGAGTAGCTAACAAATGAGCTGTTAATTTTATCTTTCATTTCAGGAACTGTGTTTTCACCAGCCCGGCTCTGGTGGGCTAGCTGAGTGCTGTGTTTTAAATTCGTGAATGGGGGTGCTTTTGCAGTAGGGATGCTAATGTTTTTTGTCTGGATTGGGTCAGTCAGCAGCATTCCTTTTGTAGATACCCTGGATTTGCTTGAGCTGTGTTATGGTATGTGGTATGTACCCTGCCTGACCACCGGAGAAAGTTTGGGTTTTAGTTAATAATAAACCCCAGATTCAATACGAATCAGCTCTCGCCGAGCTCTAGTGTATTTCTGATCTTTGCTTCAAGGTGAACCAGTGATTACTCTATCTTCTGTTAATTTGCTGATTCAGAGGGAAGGCCGTCTGGAAAGCAGGCTTTGAAAAATCCAGTGCATTACATAGATCTGCAGCACTCGTTTGAAAAGGAGGGGGGCAAAAAACAGTAGAGGCTTGATAATTTCACAAAAATACCCTGGGGATTAAACACCATCTAAACTGTCAGCACAGCTGCAGGGATTTTCCTCACAGCACAGTGTGTTTGTTCTCTGTCCTGAGCCAACTTTAACAGGGTTGCAGAATAATTGGAGCTTAATGTTACTCCATGGACAGGTTGCATATAGTAAAATTAAAGTTGTATAAAGTACAATAGAATAACCATTTGTGAATTACGTGTTTGTATATAAGAATGGAGGAGGGGCACTGGGATAATGCATTTTAATTTTCTTTGGGTGCTCAGATTTTATAATGGCAGCCTTGCTTTCTTTCTAGTGTTTGCAAGTGCTAGTACATTATGGCCTACAGTGGAATATAGAGCCCTGAAACACAGTTAGAAAAACATGTACAAGCAAAAGAATAGAGAGGAGTGGAAGAATCTAATGGTTGCAGTCCCAATCCTTTTCAAAGTCAAGTCACAGGTTTTGTTTACTTTGGGCAAAATGGGAAAACAATTCTTCATCCATGTCCACAGGTCTCTGAACTTAAGAGAAAATCATCATGGCCCTGTTTTTGAAAATACAGTATAATATGTAGGGGGCTCTCTAGAATGGCTCCCCAAATCGGACAGTAGGCAATTGCTTTATTGACACATGGAAAAGAGCTTTGTCTAACGCTGTATAAGCATCTTGCTTCCTAACATGCCAGAGAGTTTGTTACAGAGACTTGGGCTAGTCATCTTCAATGGTCTTCATGAATGCTTATCTGACAACCTGGAAATAGTTGGTTCTGAGTTGATGACTTGGGATGGCATGGGGGAAGGAGAATTGTGTGGAGAGAGGAAATGCATAGACACACTCAGACCCACTGACTTCCTCCCAGCTAAACAGCTGCTGAGGATGGGTTTCCTTTTTGCTGGTTTTCATGCTTTTAGTGAGGATGCTTAAAATAGCCAGCAAAGACCTTCCATAGAGAATACCATTTTGGCATAAATGTTATGTTTTCCTATCAGTCGTGCAGAGATGATTTTTGTACTGTTGTCACTAGAAGTGTAGGTAACAAGCGGTGGATCTGTCTGGTGAAGGATTGCATTGTTCTGCTGAAAAATGAGGTTTAATTTGCAGTGCCAGACCACCTTTTAATACGCAGGTGTTGGTGCAAAAGCCACACCTGGGCTTCTTAGCAAGGTGGTGAAAAATACCCTTTATGTCATCCAGTAGCCATCCTTGCGGACACAATTTGGTTCCTGCAAGAGTGCCATTTCATCCTTGACTGAAGGAGTGGTGGCTTTGCTCAGGTGTCTCAAGGACATACTTAAACCAGGTTGAGTTCTCTGGTCGGCTTCATTGTTTGTACTTGTGGTTTGACCATGGCTACTCCTGATTCTCACCTGGGTGGAGAATAACTGGCTTCATAATGGGTTCTGTTGGAGTCACGTACACTCCTGCATTGTCACCTCTTTCTCGCTATGATCTCATCAGATCTTGCGAGCTTCACAAGGGTTGGGCCTGGCTGATGTGCCTGGATGGGATGCTTCTAGGAGAAACACAGGATACTAAAGGAAATGGTGGTGGTGATTCAGTAAATGCCACTCTTCCTTCTGAGTCAGCCATGGAGCACTTCATACAGCCCCTAGAAAAGGGCACCAAGATAGTGCTTTGCTATCAAGATGGGGTGGAAACTCTGAGGTTCTTACAACTTGTGCTATTAAAAATCTCTTGGGAAGATTAATGACGCTTTCCCACATACTCTGGTGGTGTTCCAGGAATTACCTTCTGCTCACCTAAATTCCTCCTGGCAGTTTGAGCTCTCACAATAATTGCCTTCACTTCCTGTCCTAAACTGCTACTGCCGTGTATCCATGTGCTGTTAGGACAGCTGCTGTACTTCTGTGGTAGTTGAAATGGCCCCTATTTATAAACACAGAAGTTTCTGAAACTTCCTTGAGGAATCTATCAGATGATAAATGTATAAATGCAGGTTACTGTGTTAGCACTGGTCCTTTATACTTAGGACAGATTATATTTTTCCACCCTCAGCTGTAACAGCTTTCAAACCCTTTTATATTGGTATTCCTTCTGATTGTTGTTCTGTTTTGTTCGCAGGAAACAAAAGAAGAGAAGTCTTCCTATACCTGTCCTCTGTGTGAAAAGATTTGCACTACACAGCACCAGCTAACTATGCACATTCGTCAGGTACAGAGTTACCCAGCTCTGGATTTCTTTTATTGAGGGTGTCTGGTTTGGCAAGGGTACATTTTGCAGTGGTGACAAACGATTCCATGTGCAAGCCAGAAATGCTTCCATTATAACTTTATTCAATTGGTTTGCTTTTATTTTGGTCTTGTCTTATATTTTCTTGAAAAAACACCCCCCCTAAACTTAACCCTAACATAGGAAATTTTCCTTCCTTCCTTGCCCAGCATTCCACCCCCTACCCAGTGGCTCAAACAAGGATGTATGTCCTGTTTTACATAGCTTAAGGTAGCCTGAGGATCTGGAAAGCTACTTCCATCACGAAGCGTAGGTCCTGTTTTGTTATTCTGTTTGAGTACAGATCTTTTTACTGGCCATGCAAATTAAGAAGCAGGAAGATGCAAGTTTTTAAAATCAACTCAATGTAGAAGAGCCTCTCAGTCCTTCACAGGATATATCCATTTTGGGAGGAAGAATTAGAAATTCATTTTCTTTTAATGGATAATGCACTTTTTTTTGTCAGCTACAGGCCCATTCTTGCTCCTCCTGAAATATATGCATACTTAATTACGAGGTTTGGCCTTTTCTCTAGCAGAAGGTTCTGCTTTGGATGCTAAGGTGTGGTTGGCAACTGCGAGTTCACTAGATACTCGCTACTTCAGGTTTTCTTCCTGTACTGTAACTGTTACTTTGTTTTTTCTTACTCTCCTGGTGGGTTTGTTTTCCTGTGTGAAGAAATCTTAGTCTCGGAAGGCAAGTAAAAAAGAGTGGTACATATAGCACTGTAGGTAATGGCCTCAGGTTGACCCTGTAATGTATTCTTCAGGCCATAGAAGTCTGCATGTGCATTCAGAAGCAGTTTACTGCTGTTTTCTTACTACGCAGTTGAAAATCAATACCTTTTAAGAATATTTGTTTTTAAGTTACTTTCTTCTGCAGTGAAGTTCATAATTACATCCTCTTTCCTTACCTCTCACACAACCCCAAACCACTGCACAGCTTGAAGTATCCCAAGGTACCATTTGTCTGATGGGTTGTTGCCAAGTACCATTGCATCCCCTTTTGGTGCAGACCCAGCAGAAATGGTGCATGTGACAGGCATTGCAGGATGTGTGAAACAGATAGTTGCGCTGGTGCATTAAGGAGTTAAAAATACGGGGGGGTGCGGGTGGGTGTTTGAGTTGAGGTGGGGAGGGCTGAGGAGGAGAAGTATATAAAGGGCACACCTTAGTGTTGTGCTGAGTGTCTCTTTAAAGCTGCTTTTAAGGTGTTTAAAGTTCTTGCTGATATTTTACTGGCACTTCAGAAGGGGCGTTCAATGAAAAAAAAATCATTGCTTTCTCTAGCATAACACTGACACTGGAGGGACAGACCATTCCTGCAGCATCTGTGGAAAGTCTCTGAGCTCGGCAAGCTCCCTTGATCGCCACATGCTGGTGCACTCAGGTGAAAGGCCTTATAAATGTTCAGTGTGTGGACAGTCCTTCACCACCAATGGAAACATGCACAGGTGAGTGCTGATCGTGTCCCAGGAGTTAGAAAGGGTTATAGCATAGGTGGCTAGTTTGTTTCCTTGGAGGAAACCTGCAAGTCGACTAAAGATAATTACTTGGGCAGAAAATGTGGAGTGTCTGTGACCTACAAATGTGACATGACATACATATTCAGGTGCTTAAGTAGTGGGAAAAAATCAGAATTGAGAAAGGTTTTATAGCTCTCTTTAAGTATTTTAAGAGTTGTTAGAACTTTTTTTTCAGTAGTAGTAATATTATTGTTACATATATATATTTGTGCTGTAGACAACTTACTGCGCTATGTATAGATCTGGCAAGTTCTCTGTGATCCAAGTTTCCAAATGTATTTCATGTAGTTTCCTTTGTAGGGATGCAGCAATATGTGTAGTTGTCAACTGAGGAAACTAAGTGTTAAAGCACGTGCATGTTCCTTTCCCTCTCTCATCCCTCAATTCAGCATTCATTTATTTGCATGGGTGGAACACCTCAGAGCTGATTAAGACTGTGTGGATTCCCACGTAGCTTTAGTCCCCATATCAAAGAGTTTACAGCCTACAAAGAAACTGCAAGACAAGTAGGGAAAAAGAATATTGCTTATAAGCAAAATGGCACAAGTGGTGGTTATGGACTAGTTCTGTGGGGGAGGGAAGAGGTCTTGTTTCCTTGATTATTACCAGTAATTTTGTAAGCACTGTGCTGTAGGGGAAATGAAGAGGGTGATTTTGATGACAGTAGGAAAGGGAACAATAGCTGCCTGCAGCTTTACCTTTGCTGTATCATTTTGTCTGTGTTAAACACTTACGTGAAAGCAAAAGAGAAACTGGAGATAATGCAGTTTCATAATTCCATATTTATTTAACTTACAGGTGATTGGAATTGGGGACAATTGGAAAAATAGATACAAAATGAGGGAAAAACATAAGGAGGAGATACTGGCCTCGGGTATTGAGTAAATCACTCATCTGTCTCATCAGAGCAGAAGTGTTGTGAACCACATGTTTGCCAGACTGGATCATTCCTCTGTGTGCCGTGAGAAAGGCAGGGCCACTGCTGAGTTGCAGCTGATGCCAGTGTCATGATCCAAGGGTGTTATGTTGGTGGAACTCTGGAGTGGTCAGTCACTTGTGTCCAGGCTGCTTGCTGAAGGACTGTGAGGTTTCTTTGGCATTTTGCTGACTGGGCTTCTCCTCATCCTGTCCTCCGAGCAGGAAAGGGAGGCTTACAGGCCTACGAGAGGAGAGGTTGTTGTAGTCACCTTCGCTTATTTGGGTTTCCCTGTATAGCAGCTCTTAGTGTGGTTTTATAGCAAATTTGCCAGAATTGCCAGACTCAGTGACTTGTCCAAAAGAAGTAAGTACAGATTAGAACTTTCTGAGGAAAAGATTGATTGGTTTTAAATTTTTCTCTGAACAAGATGTTGCTTAAAGTTGCCAGGACGGAGTGCTGTATTTAATGACTGCACTAAGGAGGACCTAAGTTCATGCAAGGAAAATCTCCATAGCTAAAGTTCTTTCCATCTGAGGAGTTCCTGTCTGCTCTGTAAAACTCCTTGCATTGGCCTTCCCTGCAGCAGCAGCAGCTGTTACTGAGCTTGCTGGCTCTGCAACAAGTGACCCCAGACCCAGGATAGGCAAAATTCTGAGCACACTGAAGCAGGCTGGTTCTGCTGAAGGAGGGTTGGGCTTGGCAGACTGGTATCACATTTTTTCCAGTTAATGAAGTCTTCTCATTGCCATAGCAGACTGTAGTACTGAATTTTGTTGCTGAAGGAAAGCATGGATGTGCAAGGAGGTGGATGAGGATAAATTCAAAGGGAAATTAATTTTTTTATGGGGTGCTATGACATGCTCACAAGGAAGATGTTTATTTTGCCCACGAGTACCTCCTACCGAAACAGGTGTTTCTAGTCTAAGATGGTATGAAGTAAATTTCTTTTTCAGACATCTCAAACTTAGCTGTAGCATCAGGTCCTCTGGACTGTCACTGCTGTGGCTGAATGCCTTTCACATCACATTCAAAACTCTTTGTGCCTCAGGATTCTGAAGCAAGGACCTGCCTGCCAAGTCCTACCTTGTGTGTAACTCCCACAGGCCTTGCTTGTGGTGATGCCACGTCTGTGCGCCACCTAGATGATTATACCAGTCCATCTTTCTCTGCTTTTGTGTGCAGTTCCTTTATAATTATCTATTTTAGTGATTGGTATCTAAGTCATGACAGATACATGCCCAAAACAGAAAAAAAAAAAAGAAGATTTCTGATGTGTCCCTGGTGACCAGCATGGTGGTATCCCTGAAGCACCATGTGGTACTCTGTTATCCCAGGAACACAGTGTCAGAGGGAACAGTTGTAGGTTTAGGATAAACTTGTGAATGTGCTGGTTAAGAATCTGCGTAACTTGTGAAGGTCCTGCAGGAACCTCCCAAATATTACTGCACTAACACTAAATATGTTCATTTCACTGGAGTCGAGCGAGGGAGAAGTTAGTCTGCCCATATCTGAATGGGGGAAAATGTGTCTTCTCTTTCTCCCCCTCCACCTTGTTCTGGCTCTTATTCAGTTGTCTATACTATTTTTAAATCCAGACTTCTAAAAGACCTTTTAGGGGAAAAAGTTCAATGGAGTGGTTTTGTCCAGAGAAATAACTGTGCCACAGGAGTGCTTGTTGCTGTTCCATCACAGAAAGAAATTTCTGATCCATTTTTCCACCTCAGAGCAACCATTAGACATTCAGCTGAGTGGAGGAGCGAAGGAAACACGTTTTGGGTGGTTTTTTGAGTTAGAAAATGATTATCTGTGTTGTTACACTCTCCAGTGCCAGTCATCTCCATTGAAACTGTTTTTTCTCCACCCTCACTTTACTAAGGTAGAAAAGAACCCTCCAGGGCTATTAGTTGTTGCTCTTTTGCATGACAGCAAAACTTCTGTGCAATAGCCAGACTTTTTGTGGAGTGAGAATGCTGTTTTCTGCACGTCTCTTCTCTGAGCTAGCCTACCTGTGCTGGGGTGTTGGATGTACTCTTCACCTGTGAAATTGATGCTGCTCTTCCTGACTCCCACAATACATGCAACACTTCATTTGTAAATGAGTCATAGCCTGTCACACAAAGTCCAATTTCTTTTCATTGTGCTCCTTGGCTCCATGTCAACCAGTCAAATTGAACGGTCACAGCAGACAGGGGTGGAGGGGAATGGTTCTCACGTGCAACACTTGTCACAAAAAGAGGTTAAAACCTGCTCCCTTTTCTGACCAGGGTGACTGTCGGCCAGGATTTTCAATAGAGAACGTTGAGCCCGGGACATCTCAGACAACACTCTTACAGGCTGCCAGGCTGTTCAGGAGTGGCTTGAACCTCCTTCAGGGACAGTCACATTTGGAGAGAGCAGCAGTCTCTGGAGAGTGTTCAATGTCCAGAGTGAAAAGCTGATTTTCTCATTCTTCCAGATGTGCTGTCAAGCTATCTGCCTCCATATCAGTGCTGCCTCTACTGTTTGGGGAGGGTTGGTGCAATAACTGAGGGATCTGTCAGTGCCTGGTATCAGCATCAAGAACTGCTGTGAATAAGAAAAGCTGGAGATAATACTGAGTTTTTTAGAGACTTCTTTCTGACCAGTACTGGAAAGAGGAAATGTTCTTGGAAATAGCAAGCCTTCTAGCATCAGGGACTGATCTGGGCATTGCAGGGGCACTGTTTTCTCTGGACTTTTTTGGAAGTTGGAGGAAGGAGTTAGATCATAGCAATTATGAGTTCGTAACTCCTGTAACTGGAATGGCACTGTAATGATCACTACATAAGAAAATTTGCAATTTAGGATATGCCTTATCCTCACCCTTTTATGCTAGAGAAACAGACCTCGTGGCTTTCTCTTGGTCGCAGTCAACTAAAATGGAGTGTTCTCATATCTCAATCAGGAGCATAAACTATATGGAGGAGAGTGGGGAGTGTAAAAAGAGTTTTCTGTAGCTCTAGAAGAGCTGGGGATTTCCAGTGTACTGTCTGCAATCAATGGATTGCAATTACTAAAGGCTTTCCAAAGTTTTTCCATCTGTACTGTCACAGTAGCGCACTAGGGAGTTGATCTGCAAATAATCCGAACTCTGAGGAACCCTTTTGAATTTAGACTCTTAACACTAAATAGGAGTTTTCAAGTCTCTAACTCCATCTCCACCCCAAAACGCAGACAGAGGAGTTAGGCCACTGCTGTGGGTTGTGGTGGTGATTTGTAAGTGTTAGCAAGGGACCCTGAGGTAGAGAAAAATGTTTGGCTTACTGTGTTGCATTCCAGTAGAACATGCTTCAGGGGGAAGGGCGATGCCACCGTTTGCTCCAAAAGTGTTTCCTTTGGGGATAGGAGACTTTGCCAGCAGTTCCTTTTGCATTTCTGTGACTTAGTGTGGTCTGTGCCTATCACGTTAAAGTCGCATTTTCCTCCCTGCCAAAGACATACTCCCCATGCAATTTGAAAATGTTAATAGGATATAGATGCCAAAAGGGAGGCGAGAAATGACCTTGCTGTCAGTTTCCAGTGGGAAGCTATTAAAGGCTCTGTGGCAAGTCTGAAAAGAGTAAAGGCATAGTATGTGTTTCAGCCACAGCTTCCCCAGTTTGGTAAATGAAGCTGCAGTGTCCGTGGCTGGTTTTCTCCAGGCTGTCCATATAAGTGCGGTAATGCAAACGAACTGAAGTGTTTCACATGAAACCAGCCTGGTGCTTGTGACATACCTTTTCTCTCTTTTTCCTTCCCCCGTACCTAACAAAATTATTCATAATTAAATTAGTTACATCCTCCTTAGGTACTTGGGGGCTGTTTATGTTACAGGAGCAGGTCTCAAAGTTTGGGGATTTTTTTAATTTTTTTTTTTTCTGGCACATGTGAAATACCACATGCAACAACCACATGCAGAAGTCTTTGAAACCCAAACTGGAAGATCTGGATCGCAGAAGCTATGCTTTGAAGCATACTTACAAAGGGTCCTATCAAAGAAGGTATTTCTTCTTTTAATTAAGAAGGCACTTTCATTCTCAATCTTATTTTCAGTCCTAGATACTTTTCCCAAACCTCTCCTTTTAATACACCATGGAGAGACAAAAACAGCTGATTTTTTAAATCAAGGTATGGTGCTATTCTGATATCCAAGTTAAGTCTTTTTAAAACAACTCTTCGTATACACATGTGTGTCGCTGAGTGCGTTTCTTGAGAAAGATAGAAAATGCACTTGCTGGAGGGGAGCCAGTGAATTTTGGTATTTTAACCAGCCATCATTGCTGGCCAACGAAGGGTGTGCACTTGTAGAAGGTTGTAACATGCTGGTCAGGAGATGAGTGTTGGATCCTGATAAAGGCATAGGGGTTGAGATGCGAATGCTCTGGTGGTTTCCCTGCTTGCTTTAACATGGGCCTGTGTTTCATGGGCACGTGTCCAGGCTCCCTGTGACTTTGCAAATGTACAGTAGGCAAGGTGTCTTCAAGATCTGGCTGAATCCATCCTCTCCCTGCATTTCACCTGTGAATTCTCCCATGTTATTTATGGCATTGGCCTGCTTCCAGTATGTTGTGTGTGCTTTGTGGGGTGCAGTGCAGTAACAATGCCCAGCCTCTAAGTACAAATAGCATCTCTGCAGTCCAGCATGTGCAGGCTGGCATTTGCTTAAGATGGGGATTTTGGAGGCAGAGCATAGCCAAATGTGATGATAAGCTTGCTTCCCCCCCTAACCCCTCTCCCCAGAACAGGAGATGAACTGCCTTATTACAGTATGGCTTGTTTTCTGGTGGTTTGCAAAGATGGCCAAGTGGAAATTGGGTGTAACTTTTAAAAACTGCATGCAAGAATTTGAAGCTGGAAACAAATAGCCAAGAAACTCCCCACACGGAAAATGATTGATACTTCACACGTGTGAAAAGGCTGTCTCTTATTGTCTTGCACAATAGAAATATCTCTTTGGTCATCTCCTGAGGAGCTTTTATTTCAGTGTAGTAATTGGTAGGCAGTGCTCTTAGATACTAAGAGGCAGGCTGTATTAACAGGCTTTTAAATTTATTCCTTACACATGGGGGATGATTTAATCACTGTCAGCATGCTAGTGAAAGATAAGCTTCAGCAAAAGCAAGTGCCCTAATTCTTGAACATGGATAACAAACACAAAGGACTAATTTCTGCTTGTAATTAACAACTAGTTGTAGGATGCAGGTGAGATGTGATAGCTGCTTTGGCTTTTTTTGCAATTAAAAAACATTTGTCACATTTTTGGCTAATACATGTTGTAAATAAGGATGGGGAAGCAGGTGGAGGGAAGCTTTTTGGTCTCTCTCCTGTCAGCAGATACTATCCAGAGTAAATATTTGGTATTCTGCTGGGATTCCCATGTTTTGAAGAAGATTAAATTAGAAAAAATGGAAGGGGAGGGAAGGACAGAGGATGGGTCAGGCTTTTTCAACAACAGTATGACAGTAAAAGTTGGTTTCTCTGTGTCGTTGATGAGAATTAGAAGACTACAGTATTTTTAATGGTCTCAGAAGGAAGCTTCCGTCTGTCTCACTGTTGCTGAGAAGATTGATCATCTTTTGTAAAGACTTTATACGAACTTCTGTTTCATTCACATGACTCACCAAGAGGGTGCTCCAGAAAAACCTCTCCAATACCTTCAGTGGTGATGGACTGTGCTTGAGCGCTTATGCCACAGTACCAGTGGGCTCCCAGAGCCAAAAGGAGATGCCCTGATTTCGGATGTGTTACATGCTGCTGGGAGGCTTGGACAGTGTCCCCCTTCAGTTATCATTAAAGAACAGCAAAGGAAGTTAACACAAAAACACAAATGCTGAGATCTGATTAGAATCAAGCGAAGCAAGGAAGTGCAGAGTTAAGATTTATATGCAGACCTTAATTAGCTCCATTGTTCTTGAGAACCAAAGTGTACACAATGAGGAACATTATGCTTGCGTCTCCAGAGCTCCTCAGTACCTAAATATAAGAAAGATTTCAGTGTACTTTTCAGTGCTAGATTTTGTGTGTTGCCTTTAAGTCATAGCAAAGTCTAATCTTGTGCATTGTAAGGTGGTGGATTCTTATGTTCCGGTTTTCTGCAGGCAAAAAAAAAAAAAGAGGAGACTCTTCCTCTCAACATGTTTAGGCTTCTGGTGTGATTCGTGTCAAGGAGAAGGTGGTCTGACATGGCAGAGTGATACCCTCCTCACAGGCAATAAAATAAATCCCCGTGTAACAGAGCATATTGAGTGTAGCTTAGAGCTGCTTTGTTACCCATGTCACAGCTCAAATAAGCACAAGCCACTTGACAGATTAGACTCTAGTTGCAGAGCACATGGCTCTGCAAGACCTTGATCTTTCCATGTAAGTACGCTTTAAGGAATATCACCTCCTCTGAAGGTCTGGTATTTTCAGGGATGCTTCCTCCCCTCTCACCTTGAAGAACTGCAAAATAAATATAAGCTTAACTTAGCAAGCACTAGAAAATCCAGGTGATCTTTACAAGGTGCTTTAGTCCTCTGACATTAACATGATTCATGTGGAGATGTTAGCTCTCAAGGTTAACAAGTAACATGATGTTTTGTTCACATTTCTGTTGGTGGTTTGTTCTGTTGCTTGTACTTCGGGTGGGTGATTCTGTGTAGAAAATGCTGGTGATGAGAAAGTTTGCTGAGAGAGTTTGTGTGTTAAGGTAATCTTCGTTCATCCTGTTGTGCATGCATGTCAGAAATACTTGCATCGCTTCTCTGCTGAACGTGCATTCCCTCTGTTCTTCCTGTTGTCTGGAAAGATTCCTGGGCCAAGTACCCGTGAGAATGAGGAAAAAGTCTATCACAAACTCCATTTGTGGTTGCTGTCGTTCCACCTTTAATGTATATCTTCCAGCTTTACCTTTTCTCCCCCCAGAATCTAACCTGCTCAACCTGTTCTAGTTCAGCATGCTGGAACAGCAAACTGCAGAACATACCCTCTCTCGGGGTCAGCAAGTTTTTTCCTCTTTCTTTTCTTCCCTTTTTTTAAAAATAGGCTATTCTTTAACAGTAGATTTTAAAAATTTGGGAAACTTCTCTAGGTGTTAAAAAAAAAATCAAACCAAAACCGGTGAGAATAATGAGGGCAGTCTATTCACGTGGATTTAGCCAGGCCCTTTCACTTCGGTTTGTGAACCATGATGCACACAGCTTAGGCAAAGACATGAGGTAGAAGGGGCCGTTATACAACTGCTAAATAGCACACAATATGCAGATACTGCTTTGTGTTCCTTGGGAACATCTATAGATACACTGAGTCCTTCAGTCTGCTCTCTTAGCTAAAGTTTGCTAAACACTCTGAGTGGTTTTTTTGGTAAATCCTCTTATGAAAAGATACCAGGAAACAGAGAAGGTGTATGATTTCTGCATGGCTCATTGTTGTGCATCAAGCCACTTCAATGTGTTTTCTTTTTTGACAGTTTGAAACAGAGGGTAGAGAGAGTAAGGTGACAGTTGCTCATGGACTGAACCAAAATGGATTTCACCTGAGGGTTAAAGTTCCCAAACTCCTGTAAAGTACCACACGTCATGTGGGGACTTTATTTCCAGCTCCTGCACTTGACTAAACGCACATGTGACAAGATGTGAAACCTTTTCCTAGGCGTCTCTGCTCTGTGGGGAATGCTGTGAGGAAAGAGGACCACATGTTCTGGAGCAGGAGAGGAAATGGGCTGAGCACATGAAACCTCTTTTGCTAGGATGCCATCCTCAGCACTGGGAAAAGTTTGCACAACTTGTGTGTATGTAATGATAACCTCTTACTTCCTTTCCCCTTGAGTTACTTGGTGACTGCTGATACCAGGGTGATGTGGAGACCCTGCTTTAACAAAGATGTGCTTGTCTTATCTCGTGCAGCTTCCTTGCGTGCGTGCGTCTGCGTGTGTGTGTCAGGGGCAGATACTCGGCTCCATCTGTACAGCATCCCCAGCGTTGCTGGGGCTGGCTGTTTTTCCTCCTGGAGCTGTGTGACGCAGCAAGTTGTTCTGTGCTGTGTGCCATCAGGATTGCTCAACAGTGGAGTGTGAGAGGGAACCAACGGCATGAGGGCTTTGCCTGGTTCTGGGAAGTAGGTGGGTTTGGTTGCTTAGGAAAGAGGTGTGGTTTCTGGGGAGAGGCAGGATGTACCCAGGACTTCTTCAACACTGTTTGCTCTTTAGGATAAACCTTTTCCCTGTTCTGAGATACTTTCTCTAATTTCCTCTTTCCTTCTCTCTCTCTTTTCCCTGTTACTAAAATTTAAAATGGATTTAATTGTCCGTACCACTGAATAACACTTATTTCCTTCTAACATGAAGTTTCCTGAGAAATCAGCAGTGAAGTCATTGATTAAGGTTATATAATGTGATAACTAAAGGACATGCCTGAAAACCACAAATTTCTGATAAGATTGAAGAACATGGTTCAGAATGTCCCAGGCCAGGTTTTTGATACACTTAAAAAAATATTATTCCTGTTTAATTTTATTTCATTTTTTTTGTTTTTTATAAACTTTTTTTCCCAAGCTCAAGGAGGTATAGTGGCCTCTCAGAAGGATCTTGCTTCATACTGTCCCCTGTGAGAGAGTTTCTTGTGGCTTGGAAGTCTCCTTGCAATATTTGGCATTGTTAATGTAGACCTGCACTGAATTTCATGCAGACTGCAGGCTGACAGCTTGGTGGGAAGCTCACTCTGCATTTCCCTCCTCTTTGGCCCTCCTTTACGCCAGGGTTGATGTGAACTGCAAATGAAAGCTTTCTTTTGCTGGTGTTTGGGAAGCTTTGCTTTGGAGGCATGGTTTGAATCACTTCCCTGTCACAGCATCATCAGGCAAATATTTGTCTCCCTTTTTTCCTTTGAGGTGTTCTGACAACGTTGCTGTTAGGGAACAGGAGTAACTTTGAGCCAAGCTGGGAATGCAGTTGTATCAATTTCAGCCTGTTTGAACTTGCTGAGTCTGTGTGGCAAGTAGTTGCTTAAATGTGAATACACCATAATTATTCAGAAATAATACCTCCCCCCTCCCCCTTTGGATTTGTAGATCAGTATCTTTCCTCTCACTCAGGCTTACAACTTGCCTTTATTCACAGCAAAGCAAAAATTTTCTCTACGATAAAAATACAGAATGGTCTGTGTGCATGTGTGTGTATCATATATCCTTAGGTATCATGTATTGGCAGCTGCATGGCACTGGTTAACTTTGCAGACTTGTCCTGGTAGCACTGAAAAGAGATTTCAAATCTGTCATTTGAATTTAATCACAGGTGGCTTTTCCACCCAGATAGTCTTGGTGGATCTGAATAACAACACTCATGTCATCATAATGATGCTGTCTGCCAGGAGAACCTCTTGGCTCAGAGAGACAGTGCAGCAGCTCCCTCTGAACTTGGGGGGATGCTTAAGGCACGTCTGTGTGGCACCATGGACACGTGGGGGATGCCGAGGGGGCTGCTACACCTGTGTGCCGCCACATGCTGCTGTGTGGGGAGGCTCAGCACCTTAGCCCTGGTAGGCAGTGCTAGTAAGCGCTGGAGCCTCCAGGAGGATAATGAGCCATGCTGGCAGGATGGCAGTGTCTGGGTGCCATGGGGAGCACTAGCTGGGCGATCTCCTGCTGTGCCCGGTTACAGACATGCGGTTGAAATGAGTCAGGGCTTCCCAATCTGATCCTTGCTGGGATCTGTTTGCCCCACCCTATCCTTTTGCTGCACTCATCGCATTGGCTTTCTTAGTGGCCTTAGAGACATCTTGCTGTTCAGCTTCATTTTGTTTATCCTGTGCTAGTGTTCAGTGCTGGTTACCACTGGAATATTTGCTGGTACTGTACTTGAAATTTGGTTTGAGATTGCTCCGCAATTGTAAGAGGGCGTTTCCCATATGGTTGGGGTTTTGGTATTTGAATGTCTCTGGACTTGCTGTGAAGTGTGTGTGTGTGTCCAAGGGCTTTTTGGGTCATTTTTGGGTTTTTTTGAGGATACAGATTTTAAACAAGCCAAGAAGAGAAGACAAACAGAAACTTGTTCAAGTACAGATCATGTCTGATGTGCAAAATCACCTGCATCTTTTTGGTTCCTTTGATAACAACTGGCAAGAGCTGAATGGATTGCTCTCTTAAGTGGGTGATGTTGGTAATTAACACTGGAAATACATTGTCAATACAGATTCTCTACACGTTTTGACAAACAAACAACTGACTAAGCTCTTTAACCCAGGGGTGTAATGTTACTGCACTTTTGACTTAAGTTCCAGTCATATTCACAAGACTCTTAAGGAGGGAGTTAGCAGGGTATTAAATGAGTACTCCTAAAAATACTATTACTTCACTTTCTCGTTGTTTAGGATTTACTTCCCATATATATAAATGACAGAAGCTTTGAAGTGGAGTTCCCTGTGTTTTCCAACATTTCTAGACAATTTGGGCTGAAGTACCATTTTTTAAGCAGAATGAAAGAAAAACAGGGACAAAAATGGCATGGCATAGAAATCTCTGAAAAGAGATGTTACCAGTGTAATTTCGAAGGTTTTCTTTTTTTCTGTGAGACATTTTTACTTTCATGAGGCCTGAAGAACATCATGGTCCGAATTTCAACCTAACTGGGATGCATCCTCCACTTCTGTAGGTTCTGATGTGGTGGCAGGAAGTTGAAGCTTTAACAAAGCAGACTTTTTTTTTTTTTTTTTAACAGAGATGTTTGGTCATGTTCTGAAGGACAGACTTTTTTTTTTCTCTAAATAATTATTGGGAAAGGGTTTTTTTCTTATTCTTTGGAGTTTGTTGACTGTTATTCGAGAGAAGCAATGTAAGTGAAAGATCTCAAGAAAGAAAACAGTTGAAGCTGTTCTATCAGCTAAGTTGTGGCTGGCTGACTCAGTCCTTCACAGACTAGCTTGGGAATTTGAGTAATTCTTTATGTTGAAAGGGGGGAAAACCCTATATTTTCAAGAAGGTGAAGGATGGAAAACTGATTTTCATTCTTAGTCTTTGATTTGAATGAATGGATGTATGGCTCCCTTGTCTTTTGATAAGCATCAGATCTATGAGGATTTTCCCCTTGGTTTTGATATCAAACATCTTAGAATTCACAGGGGAGATGAGGAACAGCCATGTGCAAGACAGTAGAGTATAGGGTACATCTAGTGGTAAAGTGGAGAAACTTATAATAAATATGTGGGATATGAAGCCAGAACCTGAACTTGATACTGTCAGATGATCTCTCTGGACTGATAACGCCTGGATCCATTGGCTTCCCCACTGCATTTCCGCAGGCGTGGAGACGTAAGGGAGGAGGAGGGTGTTTATACATACACTGGATTCTGTGCTCAAGAATTAATCTTGATTTAGATGCTGGGACTTTCCCAACCAGGCCTCAGTGAAATTGCTTGCTGCTCCCCCTCTGGACATGCTGCTCCTTCTAATCAGACCTACCTGGCATAAACCTCTCTTGAATGAAAGCCAGCAGGGCTTGTGCTGCCACAGTTACAAGGGAGAGGCTTAACCCTGGACCCTGCTCAGAGGCTGCAAATACACCCTTTTGTTCCTTACCTTCCTTTTGCCTGGGCCTCTAAGCCAGACAGGCCTTTTTTCTTAGGGATGTGAAGCACATCAGGAACCATGGAAACTCAGGGTGCAACTACAGTGTGCTTTTTTCTTCCCAGAATTAAGAGGTGAGGGATTCCCACACGTGCTGAGGGATGCTTCCTCTCCAAGAACCAAAGTGGCACTGATCAGGTTATCTGCATGCAAAGAAGGAGCTCCTGTTTTTGTTCCTAATTCAGTGGGACCCAGAGAGGGGAGCAGCTGCATCTTGCAGTTGCCTCCTTCAGGATGCTTTGGCTGCTCATTCTAGCCTTGAGCCAGCCAGTCAGAACCTGCCCACGTTCTGGCTTTGGCATTGAAGCTGTAGGCTGCCCTGTTATGAGACCTCCAGAAAGCTTATACAATCAGTGCAATCACCATGCAAATCCCCTTGGCATTAAAAAAATACATCAGCCCTTTCTGAAGGTGTGGTAAAGACTGAGATGTGACCAGCTGGAGCTACGTGTCACTTCAGCAGGACACGTGTTCTCCCCTGCCCTCCCCATGAGTCACCTCCCATAGACACTGATCCAACATCATCCACAAGGAGAAAAAGATGTAAGGCATTTCAGTTCTGCATTTGCTTATTATTACAGAAATCTCTTCCTCAATGTAAAGTAGCCAAGTATTCACTTGGTGCTGTTCTAGTGCAGTAGTCACCCTTCTGAAATTGTTCTCTGCAACCCCAGTTATTATCTGCAATTACTTCCAACCCCAGCAGTGTGGGGTTGGAAAGATTTTCTGTTCATTTGTCTTAAATTAAAAAAAAAAAAAAAGGAAATAAGGTGAGGGGAATTCTTTTGCAGTGTCATCTTAGTCATCCTGTTCATGTGACCCTGAAGAAGGGAGAGGAAAGTTGTGGCAGAAGAGGGAAAGCAGAAGGTGATTCTCAGGGGGAGGATGGAATGAAAGGCAGTCAAGCACTTGAAAAAAGTACAGCACACAGACCTTGGATCTTCTTGGCTCACCTGTGAAATTCCTTGTTCCAGGGAGAGGGAAGAGATTACCAGGAGAGCTTTTTGAGGCATGGCTGTGCTGCAAAAAGCATAGTGGGTAGCAAGTTATTTCTTTGTTTTTGCATAGCAGGTCTTAAACATTAAGAGTTTAGTTCAGAGGTGCATCAGACCATTTTTGGAAAAGACTGAATTTCCTCTTTCCATTTGGGGATTATTCTGTTGAGATTTTTCTGGTTCTCTGTCTGGTCTCATTTTAAATAGTTTCACCGCTTTCTCTGAGGTTAATCAAGGCTAGTGCACTTTGCACTTAGTGCAAAGGAGTCCTGCCTAATATCAAGCTCAAATTTTTATCTCCTTCCAGTCATCCTGTGTATCAATGTTGCATTTTAGTGTTTCACTCTCAACACTGTCCCAAGCGTGTGTGTGTGTACCTGCACGCATGCTGGGGAGACTAGTAACAACTGTAATGAAATGCAGGTTTCGTGACTCTGTATACCTTCCTGAGCTTGTCTGTAGGATGGCTCAGAGTTGCAATTAATTGATTTAAATTGGAAAAAAGAGCCATATTTCACCCGCCGTGGCTTTAGCTGTCCTCTGAGCTGCGGTAGTGGTCGCTTCAGACCTGCTGGCACATGTTACTGTAACTTGCATCTGCAGCTGAACATGAGTATTTCTGTTCGTGTCCTTATTTTGCCCTTCTGTTTTTTGAACTACATGCTCACTTAAAGTGTCCAGTGTTTATTTTTTGGAACTGATGAATGTCGTATCATTTTCCTTTATCACTGTAAGATGCTGAAAACCAGGCTGACTTATGAGCTTGTCTTTCACATTCAAAGTATGCCAGTGTTGTCAGGCCAAAATATGTTGTTACAGTCACAATGGGAAAATAACTTCTAAGCAGGGCTTTGTTCCTGTTCTTGTATCTTGGCAGGCTGAAGTGGGGTCGAACATTCTGAGTGTTACATGTGAGATCTAATCAAGGCAGACTCATTCTAAAGGAGGATAAGGCGACACAAATACTTCCCCCCCCCCCGCCTTAATTATGGCTAGGAAACTTTTTCAGTAGAAGAAGCCTTGGTGAAGGGAGTGTTTAGAAGAAAGGTTGTGGATGTGGATGTGACTTGGCATCTGCTGCAGTTCAACCCATGCTTTCTTGAGGCAGAATGACATCCATGTTGCAGAGTAAAGAGAGAGATGAAGATCGTGTCTATCCTTTGTACTTCTTGGCTTTATCTTCCCGCTTATCTTGGGCTGTAGCTCTAGTAATCTTTTTCCTCTCCACCCTCAACTTGATGTAGAGAAACTTGCTCAACCTGCCAAAGGAACAACCTGGTGGCTGTTATGTGGGCAGGTTGTGACTTTCCTTGAGAACTCTGGAACTTGCTGCTTTGGTTTCTGATTTTTCTTTTTTTCGTTAATGATCACATGCCGAGAGCTATCACAGTGGCTGTGATGTTTGACCTACACAGTAAAAGTCAAAGGTGCAGTCAGGGTGTCTTCCTGTTTGTAGCTCAATAGCTCAGGCTGCTTCCTTTCAAATATGCAAAACTAGAACATGAAGGGATTGCCACATTCCTTGCTTTGGGTACGGATTCTGCTCTGGCTTTTGAGGCATGGCAGAAGTGCACAAGTTGCAGGAAAGAGAACTGCAAGCTGGGAGCAGCTGGTGAGAGACACCGGACATAGCCCCATCACTGTGGTGCTGCACCCATGTTAGCGAGCCCTGCCTCGTTGGCATACTTTATATTGCAGACACAGCTGAACTGCTTTGGGGCCTTGCAGGAGCCAGTGTGTTTGTGTGCATTAGGTCATGCCAGGCAGAGGTGCCAAGTTGGACTGGCATTAACATGGAGAACTCAAGAGTTTTTCCTGTTGGTATGCTGTGGATGTGCCATCACTCCCCTCTCAAGTGGGAGCAGCTCCATCCAAACAAGCAGAGTTCAACAGGTGGACAAACAGCAGGAGGAAAGAACTTAGCCCCGAGGAAGCTGCTTTGCATAGGTAGCTGCTAAACAGGAGTTGTGCATACTTGTTAATGGCTGAAAAGAGAAAATAGGAAGAAAAAGTCCCACCCTTAAAGCATAGCAGGGTTTTTGTTGCTTGGTTGTTTTCTACATGAATGTGATTTAGCTTGACCGATTTTGCACTCTAGCTATCTGAAAAGTATCTGGCCCAGAAATACTGTACATCATCATGTACTGTACATTAGCTGTTCATCAGCCAAGCTGCCAGAGGGTTAAGCAGTCAGGCCTTTGGGGGGGTGTCTGGGGTGTGGGGGTGCAGACAGACACATGCAAAAGCCTCTGTCTCGCTTCAGAGAGATCATTGAAACTAGAAAGCAGTCTTTACCAAAAAGAAAGAAAAAAAAACATAGACCAGCAAACCGTCTTTCAGGTGCAATTGAATGCTATGTTTTCTTATTCCCAGGTGCTTTGTAGGTTTTGTCTTCAAGCATTGTAAATAGAAACCCTTTGAACAAATACTAACTCCCTTCTTCTCCCTTGTTCGTGTATGAATACAGAAAACCGCTGCTTACGCTGTTGTTTCGTTGTCCATGAGAGAAGCTCTAGCTAGTATGCGAAGTTAGATCAGTGCTACAGGGGGAACAAAAAAAAAAAAAGCAGTACAGTACCTATAGATGCCTTCCCTGCCCTTCCCTTTTGTGAGACCAGGTAGCATTGAATTCTTGTGGATAAATCAGTTGATTTGGTACCTGTGGTGCCAGGGCTGCCAGAGGGCCACGGCAGCGGAGTCCACAACACCCTGGAGGCTGTGTCAGCACTCCAGCTTCTCCTGAGGTTTTGTCAAACCTGGAGAGAGGCAAACCCTCACAGCTTCAGCCTTCCTTCTGCTCCCAGGTGGGCAGTCAGCGGGGGAAGAGGTCAAACAAATGCAGCAACTTGTCCACGATTCTGTGCCCAATCTGCTGGGCATGTCTGCACATAGGTGTGACTGACAGGTGTCACCAGTGTCCATCCACTGTTTGTGTGACCAGTGAGGGTTACTGGGGATCTGGGGAAACCATGGTTTTTTCACTTGTGGACCTGGTCCTCAGCCCCAGCCTTGGTGGGTGCTGAAACGAGGCAGTAGCTGAACAGCCATTTTAGTCTTGCAAGTCTTGCATCAGTTCTGCTACAGTGTGATGCTTTTGGCTTGAGGCTGTTCCCACATAACACCGTCAGAAGCCTGGCTGTAGCTTGAGACAGTAATTTAGATCGTTTTTATTTAAAAAAAAAAAAAGGTTCTGAGATTGTGAAAGGAAACAAAAAAAAAAAAGCGTTGTGTGAGGAGTCATTATTCCCAGCAGCTCCAGTGGAGTCTGCTTGTGGGTCAGTTTGGTCCAGCATGTTATCTTGAAGCATTATGCCCTTGGCATCCTAAACTTAAACGGATTTTATGTCATAACACCCAAGCAGTTACGAGGACATGCAAGACTTGTCTAGGTTACAACACTCTCTCATGTTAGAACATGATAGTGTGCAGTCATGCTAAGTGGCACAGTCCTGAGCTGAGTTGTGGATGTGACTTCTGAAAGACGTGTCCAAATACCATTAACATTGTCTCCCTCCTGTTTCTTTGAAGTCAGTCATGTGGACAAACGGCCAACTCTCTCCTGCACTCCAATTCCTAGCTATTAGCAAAAATTTCCATTGTATCTAGAAGCATACATTTAATTGTTTTTTTCCAAAAGCACTATAGATTTGAAGTGAGACTAAAGTGCTGCATTTAAAAAAAAATACCATATGAGAAAAAGCAGAAAAGCAATGCCTTTCATCTGACTGAAGGGAACTACATGACAATCTCTTAGGTTGCAGATATGGAAAACCAATAGGCAATTGGGTTAGGTATTCAGATATTTGTAAGATTGCTTCCTGAGTAATTTTGTCCCTCTCCTGTTCCTCATGTCTTTGTGACAAGAAATAGTTGTTTTCCTGGGGAAGCAGGTTTGTGAACATGCCTTGGCAGTACAGAGTTTTGCAAGTTAGACCCTCTGCAGTTTAACAGTGTGACCAGATATATCTTGACTTCAAAGCTGCAGTTTAAACTGAGTATTGGAGTGCACCGTTGTGTTAAGGATGAGAAGGAAACAAATACATTTAAGAAATTTTGCTCTGACGTTGGCATATACATAGCCATTTGAGGTACTGTCTCAAACTCTAAAAGGAGAGCCACTGAAGGTGGGATGCTTTTTTTGCACTGGGAGAAGTGGATGCTAGGCTGCAGGCTTTCACTTACTAGACAGCCACAAGACTGGGAGGCTGGGTGTGTAGATTGCTGTGCAGTATTAGGGAGGCCCAAAACCTCTTGGATGATGGAGAATGGGCACAGTGTTCATGAAGCTTGATAGTAGCAGGGCAAGTGCTGTGGGCTGAGACAAGGGAGAGCTTCTGGGCTCCCTGCTGAGGCCCCACACAGTCCCAGGCACTGCAAAGCGCCCGGGCTAGTTTGGACCCCAGCTGTTTTTCAGAAGTTCAGTTCAGTTTATGGGATCTCTGATGGTATCCTCTAAAGGAAAACCTTAGAAGTGGTGTTGGCATTAAAATTTACATGGACTTTCCGCCCTGCTGACAGTGTGTTCTTCTTTCTCCCTCCTGTTCAGGCACATGAAGATTCATGAGAAGGATCCAAACAGCACAGCAAGCACAACTCCCCCCTCACCGCTGAAGCGCAGGCGATTATCTTCAAAACGGAAGTTCAGTCACGATGCCGATTTGGACAGAGAGGAGAGGACACCTGCAAAAAAGGTTCTTTATGGGGCATGAGCCAAAAGATGTTTCTGGCTACCTCCTAAACTGTCGGCTGTTGAGTTCATGCAGTCACCTTAGAAATGTTAGAATGTGGCCTTGTACAGCCCGACATATCAGTTGCCATGCTCATCCTATGTAGCCAGCATGGTTGTCTGAGATTGAAATGATTCAATTTTAAAAGTTCTTTATTGTTTAATTTTTTTGATTTGCTTATGATTTATAAGTAATTGATGTTGGATGACCAGAGGATGAACTATTCTTTTGCTGCTACAGCTTTTCCCCTAGCTTTTCCCCCCTCTCATTTAATTCACAGTAGTCTTGAAGAGTGGTGATTTAAACTTTAAAAAACCCAAGTGTTTACTTCAAAAGCAGCAACAGCTTAAGTCTGTTTTTTCTTGATCTGGAGGGAAAAAAGTAAAAAAGTCTGCACTATGTTTCCCTTTCACAGTAGCATAATCCTGCATTATTGGAGTTGCAAGAGCAACCAGAAAATATTTTATTTGAAGGCTAGACATTTCCACTAGTGTTTTGTTTATGAAATACTTTAGCACATTTCACTCATTTGTACAAAATGTGTAATGTCTGCCAGACTTGACTCTTTCTGCTTAGTATGTCTAAATAGCAAGCTAAGTAGCAGTTACATTTAGCACAGTATCCCTTGTTGTATGCGTGCTTTTCTCCCTGCAGTTGGAAGAAAACTATAGAAAACGTGCAGAAGTTCATTGCTTTTTTGCTGAACCACTTGATTTACCAGTTGGCAGTATCTCAGTGGCATAAATAATTTAGGCTGACAGCTCCCCTGGCTTTTTCTGAAGGGGAAGGAATGCTAGTTCAGAGCTATATAAACATACAGGCTTATAAGTTGTTCAAATCACAGTTTCTTATTAGAACTGATATATCTGTGACTCAGCTGCACACTTTTATCTCCTACTGAGCCACCTTTCCTGCCATTGCACATGTACAGAGGCTCTATTGCTTACCCTTTCTGCCGAGGAATGAGTCATTTCTGGTTGCTTACAGCAGGGTTACAAATGAAGCCCACTATGTAATTTTTAAGAGGAAGCCTTTGGATGGGTTGCAAGTTAGGTTTGTAGCTTAAAATTTGATCTAGTGAGATGTTTTTTCCCCTCTTTCTGAAGGTTGTCGAGGATGGTCACTCCGGTGAAGGGGATAAGAAGGCTGACGATGAAGTTTATCATTGTCCAGTGTGTTTCAAAGACTTTTTTTGCAAGTATGGACTGGAGTCCCACATGGAGACACATCCAGATAATTCATTGAGGTAAGAAATAGTACTGAGAGTCTCTCTCTTCACCAGATGGTCTGAGGGAATCTCCTGGATAGGGGCTGAAGCCCTTTAGCCCCCTGCTCTATTAACTGCCCCCCTTTGTGATTTTGAGCAGATTTTTAAATGTTTCACCTCATCTTGTGTCACCAGAGTGCTGTAGGGCTTAATTCTATAATTTTCCTCATATACAAGAAATCCTGCCAGTTAATAGCTGTAAATACTTCGGAAAAAATTACAGCCCCCCCTTGCTCCCCTCAGATCCCATCACTGTTGTTACATAAAATGCCAACAATTTTAACAAGTTAAAATGAAGGTGATCAAAACATGAAGAAATACTAGATAAAAATATTCAGGTATCAACCTATGAGATTATTCTATTCCTGTATATACAGGAGTTTTTTGTGAATCGTGGGGGTGAGTGAAGATAGATGAGTTTCTGGTTCCAGACTTTCAATGAAATGTATTATGCATTTTGCTTGTTGAGGTTAGGGAATGATGTGGATTTTGGCTTAAATCAGCTTCTCTTAACAAGGAAAAATTAGTTATTAATTGTTTGGGAAGGTGCTTGGATGTTGTGTTTTGATTCAGTAATTGCCCCTGGGACTCCTGATACCTTTTTGTTTCCTGTTTTTTACCATAGAAAAATGTAGAGCCAGATAGATGAAGATGTAAAAAAGATACTTAAAGGCTAGTTTAATCATGCAGAAAAGCTGCATGTTAGAAAAGGAGATTGTCTGTTTGAGGAAGTGTGTCAGTGGTTTAAACTTGTTTTGGGACATTAGACTCTAATCTTTTCAGAAGCATGAAGAATTCAGCATCTTGCAGTGTCCACACTCACACCTGAATACAGGTTCTTAATAGAATGGCATAGACCAGAGACATACTTTTCTGTTAAATGGGATGAATTCCATTAATTTATTTTTTTCAGAAAACCTTGGTAAATCCATGCGACATACTTTTTTAAAGGCATTGTAAGTGTTGCAATTATTGGGGAAAGGAGTTGGAAAGCTACTATCAAATAGCAGTTCATTAAATGTGCTAATTAAATAATAATTAATTAAACCGTGCTGTTTCTGAGGTAAATGAAGTAAACTTTTATTATAGATCAGAATTGAAACAGTTATTCTCTGGTAAAAGCTCTGCAACCCACACAAAATAGAGTCTGAGACAATTTTGCCTTACACTTCATGCTTTGGAGGAAGTGGCTGTCATGTTGGGTTTATCCTGGCATTACCCTTATTTGAAGCTTCTGTGATGATACAACCTCTTTCCAAAGATGGACTGGAATGGAGAGGTGAATCCTCTTACTATGAATGATGGATAAAACATAATGGAATAGATCACCTTCTAACTTGGCAGTTGTGCAGTCTGCTGTGGCAAGACAGAAAAACACACTGGTTCTGCAAACGTGCTGTACCTCTTCATGCAGCTCTTTCTCTAGCATTAGGAGATGTGCTTTTGGGTAATATTCTCCTGAAGTGGGTTTTGCTGCCCTTGGTTGTGTTGAGCAGCAAAGATTAGCATGTGTTCCTAAATCAAAGCCACAATTGTCAAGCTCTGTGGGTATGATTTAAAGGTGGTGCTGGGATGCTGGTATGTATAGAATTGTCTAGATGATGGTAAGGCGGGGGTGTCAAGTATTTGCTTCAGCGATTTGAGACATACCAGTGCAGATAGGACAGGACAAGGAAGCTGTGGTTCTCCCTGGTCAGCTACAACATTCAAGTGCAACTTACCTTGCCCATCTGATTTAAAACAAACCTTTTGTCCTAGCTTAGACAAGTCAAATGACACTGTGTCCTTGGCCCAACCTAACAGAAAATCCTCTGGTAAGCAGAGCAGTTTGTGCTGCTCTTAAAGTGACTGTTTCATCCCAAAGAAAATGGGTTAACATCCTTGGCAGGCAGTGGATGTAATCCCCTGGTTCCCAGAGTTATGCAAGACTGACTGTAGGATTCAATGAGATAAGCAGAATGTGGCATGCCATTCTCAGTCCTGAGTTCATGTGATTGAAATCTTTTTGGTGGTGCTTAAGGGTGTTTTTTGAGTGAAAGAGATGAAGAAAAGAGAATATTTTGCTAGAGAATCAGAGCAGAAGGCAGAGCATACAGGTATGCTTGTGGTGGGGGAGCAAATTGCAAAATGTTAGAGAAGTTCATCAAATCCTGTTGTTGCCTTATTGTAGAGGACAAGGGGGAAGAACTCTTGTTAAAGTTCAAACAAAAAAAAAGCATAGTAACTGTGTTATGAGCAAAGGGCAGGGAGCATAGCACCCTCAGTCTCTCTTTATTGCCCCATTGTAAAAAGTAGAGTCACTTGGTTAGGACCTGTGAGGCAGGTACCCGGTGTGTATCCCAGAGCCAGATGCTCTGATGGCTAGTGGTTGGTTTGGAGCTACTGCAATAGGTAGCCCAGACTGTTTTGTCATGACCAAAAATAAGTGATGCTCCGTTTGCCTAGCCATGCCTTCTGTTGTAAGGGCACAGGGCAAGCATCTGATTCCTGTTTGCTCCCCCAGTAGTTACTATGAAAACGATTGTGGGCCGTCTCTGAAGCAGTGCGCCAGTGTGCACTGCCTTGATGGTAGTACCAGCCTCCCTTCGGGGATGCATCCTCAGCAGCGGCAAAGTGCCGGGGTGGGCAGGAGCTTCTGCCTGCCTTCCCCGTGGTCTTTTAATCCTGCCATTATAGTGCTGTTGTGTAAATACAGCCTCTTGCCCCCAGAGCTGTCTGAGTCCGTCTGTCCCGGCCCCCCTCTGCTAAGTCGTAGAAAAGGTAAGGCTGTCTGATAGCCCCGGGATCACTGTGTGAGCAGCTAATTTACAGGGTGGGACAATACCCTTCCAGATACTGTCAAATGAACAACTTCAAATCACAGGGTTAGCTGTTCAAAGTCGGATGAAAAGACACTCTGCTGGTACTGCTTTTTCATGTAAAACCCCAAGCAGGGAGCACCTCATTGTTTACTTGCAGCAGAATAAACAATACTTAATCCACTGATTGTGTGAGAGGGGCTCCTGCTTGGGAGAGTATCTCTTGATTATGTGAAATCCTAAATCGTGCATCTTTGTCTCCTAATTACAGTAAGAACTGTCTTGCTCTTGGGAGCAATAATAGGGCCCTTTGTTCCGCTGACAATGGGCTGTGACAGTGCATCTCCTTCATGGCATTACACCCCCTAGTGAGCCTCTGTCCCTTTGAAGCCCTGGGACCTGCACCCTAATTAGTGACATGAGCTGGCCCCAGCAAGACTTTCTGCAGTCCCCTTTAGCAATAGGAGGTGGTCCAGGTTGGGTTTTTTTTTCTGATCCCCTTGGCTTCTCTACCTAGATTGCTTAAAGAAGTGTGTTTCCCTGCAGCTGGGGCCTCTGTACACCCTCTGTTTTCGTGAGCTTGTCTCTTAGTGTTGATACAATTAGCGGAGCCCTGAAACGCTGTGCAGCAAACAGGGAAAATGAGAAACCTCGCGGATCAGGGTAACTTCTCTGGAAACTTTTGTGGTGGAAGGTTGCTGTCAAACGTGGTTTAATGTGCTTGTAAATGTCACCTGACAGACAGGTCTGAGCAACATCAGTAGTGCAAGCAAAGGAGACATGAGGATTTCCTGGGGAGAAGCCTCTCCAGGCGCTATGTTAGGTTTCTCCTCTTTCCTTTGGCAAGTACAATGGAACAGGCTTAAAGTAAAATGTGGGACTTTAAAAAAAAAAAGTACATGCACTATAGAATTCTTCTGTTGGGTTTCACTGTAACCAGAGCATACCCTTTATATTTCCTTTCCTTCTACTCCAGAAGGTTTTGTACAGTACTCTGTACAAGAGCTCAAGGTTTTTTATTTTTACAGCAGCGAGGAGACGTTTATGCTGCCTCTAACACCTGTGCCATCTTCCTGAGGAGAGATGGGGGAGGTGATGGTACTGTTGCAGTTACCTCCTTTCATAGAAATGAGGTTCATGTTTGAACATCAGTTCTTAGCAGAGAGAGTTACGCAGTTTGAACGTGGTAGAAGTCTAGCTCTTAATGAACATTATGCAGACTTTCTGATTGCATTTGGTTCAGTGTGGCTTTGCCTTCAGTTACAGGATTTGGTTTTCCTATGTTCTGATAGGAGACAAGGAATAAACAGACATTGCACAGTGTGAAAGACACTGCCTAAGTCACTAATATGACCTGGCAACCAGAACTAGTAGATGCCTTTTGCTGTGAATGGATTCAGGGTAGATGAAGCTTTTGACTTTTTACAGAGCATGTCCAAGCAGTGATATAATATATTAAGCTTTGTAACTTGCCAAATCCCAGGCATATTTTCACAAGAACAGCAAAAGCAGCTCTCTTCCCCCAGGGTAGGGTGCTTCTGTATACCTTCCAAACAAAGTAAACCAAAAGCCATTCACGGCCTACCTTTTTCTTCAAAAGAGCTTACCTAAGTTTTGCTGAAAATTTTCGAGTCAAATGTCTAGAGGTTGAACACTGCCATGAAAAGCAATTGTTTTGAACATATGGATCAGTAATGGGCATGACAACAGAACAGCTCGGACCCTGAAAGACACGGTGTCAGGACACCCTGACATGGTATTTTCAGTTGTCTGCCTCTAGTTTTACCACCAGGGTAACCACTGTGAGCTTTTGTTTCTGAAAACACTCAGGGGTGGCAATGCTGTCTTGGTGTTACCTGGCTTCACCCAGATGGAGTGGACAACTTAACTGCTCAAGGAATGGTCTGCTGGACTCTGTGGTTAAATTGTTTCACAAGATGTCACGCGGAACTCGCAGTTCGGTCAGGCTGGTCACCTTGGCGAAACAAAGGTTTCCCTCTTTGTCAGAAGGTCTGCATTCTTAAGTGTATGGTGGCAGGTGGTAGGATGCTCCCAGGCACCTGGGCTTAGGTTCCAATCTTAAATCATTTTAGCCAATGCACATGAGCAGCCCTGTTTAAGTCAAGACAAAAGGAAGTGGGTTTTGAGTGAGTATTATTGCAGCTACTTAGAATTTTGAATGTTTATTGCCCAGTTACTATTCTTTAGTGCAGTTTTGCACATTGGTTTTGGGGAGAGAAAATAGCCAAGAAAAGAAATTAATGTAAATTTAAAGTGTATGGAGATAATTGCAATTACTAGCACCAGCAGAAAAGACTAGTTGGTACAACTAGATTAAGTTGTTTATGGAGATAGCAGTGTGACTGGCTAAAAGTACATTGTACAGGATGTTAAAAGAAAGGAAGTAACCAGAAAAAGACTTAAGTATCATTCCTGGTTTTGCTAATGCCTATTTAAGCAAGTTTAGGAATTCACTTTCTATCTTTTCTCTCTATATATAGTAGGGAATAATCCTACTGCCTTCATTTTTATGAAGCATGTTGCTTTCTACATGTGGTCAGCCTTATGTGGGAAGAGGGTGTTCATGATATCACAAACTTAAAAGAGTGAAGGTGTTTGAAAACTAGATGTTTGCATTTTACACTACTGTGAGACAAAATGACAGGTTCGGGGTGGGAAGAGGAAGTTTTTTCATGGTAGGTGACGCTGCTGTTACTGGATGCAGCTTGAAGTATGAGTGATGGGTCGTCTTCATTCAGCATTGGGAAATTATATGTGCCACTTTTCTGTCTCTTTCACAGCTGTTGGTGTGCACATAGCTGCATTCCTTGGTAAGACGTCAACATAAGAAACATGGTGCTCTTTTAATGAAGACTGATAGTTCTGAGGTTGTATCCTACACAAATGTTGAGAAAGATGGAGAGCAGTCCAGCACAGACATGCTCATGGACCTCCTTGACCTCTGGTTTTGGCAGAACATACTTTGACCCCAATACTTCCCTTCTTAGTCATTATTTGAGATTGTATCAGCAAGGATAGTTTAAGTAAGAACTCTACTGGAGTTACCGAGTCTTTACAGACTCAATGCTCCACAATTTGTTACAGCTAAGGACAGAGACGACAAGGGTTAGTTGTATGGCATTGCCGATTTGGCCAACTCTCCTGTTCTGCTCTGCTCTCAAGCTGTTTACTCAGTATCTTGCTGATAGGAACTAGGAACCAAATCCTAATCTCTTGTTGGCAGTATTTTCAGTGCAGGAGCAATTCCATGAGGCAGCTGCTGCTGATGAAATCCAGCTCTGGTAAATGCTATGACCAAAAATACGCTGTGGTACAATGCAACTCTTGATAAGGCAGAGGAGAGGGTATGCAAGCAAGCTGGTGAATGCATCCTTTTAATGAGCAAATGGAGAAGTAGAATTATCAGTGGGCCGAGCATCTGTCTATATTCTGGCATGCAAAACCAGACTAGAACTGCACTTGAAGTGCTTTCTGAAGTTTCTCTTCAGAAAAGAGAGATGGGAAACGTCTGAAGAGCAGCGCGAGTCCAGCCCTGGCCTGAAAGTGGTCGGCTCACATCAGGGAGCTCATTGTGTGAGGAGACTGGGAATCCAGAGGAGCTGGATAAAAATACCAGATACTGAATGGACACAGGGAGTGATGCTCTCATGTGAAACTGTGGCGTGTCACATGGTATTGAATATCTTAGGCTGGGTTGCAAATATAGAAAGTGGGTAAATGCAAAGCTGACTGTAGAGGAAAGCTGCTTGTTAAAGGGCATACAGGAGGGGGAAAGGGCCAAGCCAAAATAGGTTATTAGCAGGCATGCCTGCCTGATCCCAAGGACCAGGATTTGTTTATACTCAGGTCCTCTGAAAGTGCTGGGTTCTGCTCAGTGTGTCAGCAGTCATGTCTGCATGCTGAGCATATCTTACCTGCAAATATAGATAAGGGCAAGGGTGTGCTGTACAGATTCATCTGCACGCACTTGTGAGCCCTGTTGTCATCCATGGATGGTTAAAGGATAGAGAAGCGCCTGTAGATGTATTTCTCCTTATGTTACTTGTGAAAAATGGTGTTGTTTTCTTACCATGGTGGACACATAGGTTTTTGGGTTTTTTTTTTTACAGCTCCTACTATTAATTTTAAAATTACACATGTACTTGGCTTCCATATTTGGAAGATATTTTAGAGGGTAGGAAGAGCTCTCTGTTTCTTCCCCTGAAAGAATATCAGAAGGTTCACTTGAGTTTGTGTGCACAAATAAGAGTGTTATTTTGGATGCTGTGCAGCTGTGCAGTATGCTTGCCCTAACTGTTGTTATTTAAGTTAATTTTCAGCTCTTTATCTCTGATTCTGTCCATCCAATTTATGGAGACTTCTAGTCTTTAAAACTTTGACATTTATTAAGTAAAAAAAGTATTTATGAGAAAATGACTACTCTGTACATGTGTCTGCAGGCCATCTCCTATTATGCCTTTATTTTTTCTTAGTTGCATGTTAATTCTGTTGAAATTATGACAGAGTAAGCTGCTGTTCCACCAGGGCAGAGGTGTTTAAACCTGGCACTGTTAGAAGTGCTGCTAAATGCAATTCATTAGAGTGTTGGGAAGGGGTGAAATCTTTTTTCCTGATTTTTCTTTGCTCACACACAAAGAAAATTCAAATATTACACAGGGTGACTTGGGGCCTTTTTATTAAACTTCACAGCAGTCAGTTTTGGTTACTCAGACTGTGAGAGTCGTGATACACTGGTACAGACACTGGCTCTGCAGTATGCTGACAAATTTCTGAAGTACAACATCATCCTGGTTTATATTGGGTCTGTCCTGGCTCCTGCACGATGCTTTTCTCGCCTGGACCAGAGCACAGCTGTAGGAATGCACATAACGTTGTGCATCCCTCTATTAATAGAAGGGTTGGTGCAGGGGTTTCAGCCTTCGCTGTACCCAGGGGTGGCTTCTTTGAGGGAGAGGATTAGGAAGAGCAACAGGACGAATGGGTAACAAAGTCAGGCAGCCAGGGGAAAAAGTTAAAAGAAAAGTTCCGCTGTGGATGTGAAACAGCACGCACTGAACTTCTAGTGAGCTGTGTCCATCCCCTTACACACACGGGGAGGGGAGAGGAGGGGGAGGGAGCTTCTCTCTCTCCTGTCGCGCCTGGCAAGGGAGTTGGCTCCTGGTGCTGCTGCGTGCTTGCGGTTTCAGCACAGACCCACAGCATTGGGCGAGGTCGAGATGGGAGAGCAGCGGGTCATTCAGGGTCAGACACGCGGGGGAAGGAGGCAGGAACGGTCACTGCAGGACAACAGGAGGACCCACAGGAATCCCTGGGGAGGGAGGCAGGAGCAGGGTTCGCAGCACTGCTGCTTTTCCATCACTTATCTGCAGCAAGTGGGAGAGATTAGTGCAGCTGTTGGATGTTATTTCCCAGGGCCCTGGGTGTGGAGGCCAGGAAGGGTTGGATTTTTTCTCCAAAAGGAGATGGGTATCTGGACCTGGGTGGGGTTCCATAGGAGCAGAAACCAACATGCTCTTTCTCATCTCTCTCACTCTACTCCAAAAGAAGAAAAAGAGAAGCAAAGGAATCCTTTCCTGAAGGCGAATATGTCTCTAACCTGCTAGTTTTTCTTTCATAGGTGTTTAAAACCATCCTGTCTCCATCTTTCCCTCTCTGTCAGCCTCCCCTGCAGCAGATATTGCCAGTGCAGAGACTGGGAGCCTGCTCCCATCCCTTATGTGGACATGAGTCAACAGCAGGGGATCACCCATCTTTCTCTTCTGCCCAGTCATCTTATTTTTAGGTCAGCATAGGATTTTCTTTTCTCATGAGAGCCACATAAATTCTGCAAATAATGTGAAATAGATAGGAGAATAATAATGACAAAGGTAGAAATACATGCTGCACATGCTAGGGATTTTAGTGGGAGGAGTTAGATAACTTCATAAATTCATTGTGACTTCTTATTCGGGATATGTTTTATTCTTGTCCTGTTTTCCCTGCTTCTGTTTGTGGAAGTTGCTAAAGAGCACAAACAGGAAAGCAACAAAGTGGTACCAAGCTTTTTATTTTAGGTAAGACGTAGAAATTAACACTGGGGTTTTTTGTTGACATCCACTACATGGGCAACTTTGTCTTAGTGAGCTGCATGGGTGAAAACTTCAGGTGTTATTCTGCTCTTGTGTGGTTTTAGAAGTGTAAGTAGAATGGTAAATGTCACTTTCCCACTGCCAGTCTCAGGTAGTGCAGAGCATAGTGTTTGTTAATTTCTTGGTAATATAATGATGGATATAAATGCTACATATTTGGCATTTGCATCTTGACTACTGAAGTATAAAATTTAGAAGGATTGAATGTTTGTCTGCATTACTTTTAATCAAAATCCAGACTGATCAATTTTGCTTAAAATTTGGCTCTGCATTTCCATTCTAAATGTCTTCCCATTTCTTAAAGAAGAAAAGCGATTTCCTCTGCTGAAAAATTGGAATTGTCTCAGAGAAGAGTGTAATGCAAGGCAACAGGCACCGCTTATGTAAACCTTTCTTGCATAGGTGCCACTGTTGAGAGCGTAGCAAATCCTGGCTTTCTTCTTGAACAAGCTTCACAAAGCACTGCCTATTTCTTAAAGCCTGTTAAAATGCTTTTATATCCTAATTAGCATTACAGAATTCAAGAATACTAACTTCAGTAGAAAGCTTTTTAATACTGTGTTTTTACACAGAGACCTTGTCTGCATTTGAAAAAAAAAAAAAGAAAAGAAAAAAAAAAGAAAAAGGTGCATTGGTGTAGTAATAATTAAACAGACTTGACTGGTGTGATATGTGGCTTGAGCACCAAGGGCAGCCTGGTTGTTGCACTGTTATATTTTGGTTCTGCTTTTGTGTTTTAGTAGTTCTGTTTTCTTACCCACTTGCTTTCTACACCCCTGCCAGTGAGCCAGAGCCCCTAGTATTACATCGGCATTGTACAGGCATGAATGACTCCAAAACATAAAGGCAACTGAGAATTAAGCTCGTTTTAAACCAGTCTTAGCTGCTAAAAGCAGGTTTTCTCCTTTTTGCTTAAAATTGAAACTCTGTGCTTGAAACTGAACAGCTTTTTTCTCCCTGGTCTGTAATCATATTTATAGAAAAACAGAAGACTCTGGCCAGGGTCAGCAATCACATGATAACACAGCAACTTTTATCAGATACATCTGGAAACTTACCTTGCAAGTAGAGTGCTTTTATCTCTGCACAGGTATTGAACTGTTGCTTTGCCTGTTCTGCTAACAATCTCAGAACCTGTTCCCATCACTGTTCTCTGCAGCCATGCCATCCATGTTTGACTTGGCGCTGCACATGAGCAGACTTGTGAAATTTCAAGGACAGGGAGGATTTTTTTTTGTTTTGTTTTTTTCAAGTTCATCATGAACAAAGTATTACCATGTGTTTCAGATGCTTTATTTAATATGCGGGACTTTTCAGACTTTTCACGAGTATTTAACATTTTGTTTTAAAGCAATTTAAGCAACATGAAGAAATGCTCATTGCACCTGGGATTCCTTTCTCTTGTCCTTCTTAGACTGCAGGTTTAGGTTAAAAAATATTGTAGGTGTTGACACTACCTGAAGATGGAAAAATAATACTGATGACAGAACAGAGAAATAAATGGTTAAGCTTCCTTAAAAAAACACTGATGCTTCCAGTTAATGCACTGTTAGGCATGGCAGCCTCAGTCAGTGCAGTATGATGCTTGCCTTAGCTAGTTAAGTTTTGACAACTTAATACTTGTAATTTTTTCTTGGAGATGCTATGGGTCCACCTTGGCATCTTCATAGCTAATTGTGTTCAAAGTTCAAGTCGCGTCATTTGTGAGAAATTCAGACTCCCTTCCTACTTTAGGTGAGAGAAAGGAACTCAGCAAAAACACACGCAGGCACAAAAAGAAAGTGTTGTGCAGACACTTTGGCAAACAAGTTGTGTGTTTTTAATAGCTTCCATCTGCAGCAAGACCAAGTGAGGTATGCAGAGCCTGAGGGATCTCCTGATCTGGTGGCACAGTGACACCCCTCAGCATCAGGAGCAGCTTTACAGTGACTTCTCTTGTCCTTGGCAAGTGGTGTGGGCAGAAGGTGTAGGGCCAGTGGTCAGGCCAGAGCTTGATGGGTCACCTGCTTGCCTGGGGAGCCTGCCTGGAGAGGCTGCTCCACACATCTCTCAGGGAGAGCTTTTCTCAAGCTGTTTTTATTCCAGCTGTTGGATCTGCGGCTGCCTGTACAGGTGTGCTTGGACCACAGAGAGAGGCAGGGCATCCCCGAGTCCCTCCCATGCTCCAGCTCCCATGTGATGCTGTAAGCTGTGCCACTAGGGCGAGGTGCTGAACCTGGGCGCAGTGCGTTTATATGCCCTGAAGAGCCCACATCTTGAGATAATGGATGTGATTTATCTGGATATATCTTTTTTCAGCCAGATGCTTCTTTTTGACTGAATGGAAAAAGAGCTTAATCCTTTTCCCAACTTCTCTTTTGGCTTGCTGCTTTTTCATTCACAGCAAGGAAATCAAAAGAAGATTAAGGAAGAAAGAGAAAAGTACAGAGGGGTGTTTAATTCTATGCTTTATAAAAGAGAGAAAGTATATACAGTAATACAGTCAGCCCTCTTGCACTTTGCGCCCCCCGTATTGCGGCTTCAGATCTTAGTGGCGTGATTTTTTAGTGATGAAGGAGACCTGTTTTCGCAACTGTGCATGCACGACCTGCCGCTGCCACAGCAACGGCGCATGCGGCGGTGGCGGTGTAGCCGCCGTTCATCATGGAAGTAGGGCTTCATGGACCCCGATTAAGACCACGGGTGCGCAATATGGGAGACCCGACTGTACCTCACTATTTGGCGCTTCAGCATTCATGGGTCCAGTGCATGGCAGATTTATTTTCACCTCCCACGATAGGTGAGGTATTACTGTATTCCTTTTTTCAAGACACATTACTTTTATTTAGGGGGAGGGAAAGCAGTTCCCTTTGTATGGAAAGCACCATTTTAAAATTGCAAATCTCTACTGTCCCGAGGCATAGCAGTTGATACAGGTGTACTGTGAGGGACTTTCACATGGGTGCCTGCTGTGAAAGATTAACTCTCACATGTGATGAGAGACCTAAATATACTAATGCTTAAAATCAACATGTTGAACAGCTGATGGAGATGAGGGAGTGCAGGATGGATGAGACTGTGCTGTGCTGTGCTGTGCTGTGCTGGAGGTCTGCCTGCTTGCCAAGGAGCACTGGCTCCTTCTCTGCCAGGTTCTGGAGGGTACAGTGGCGTCAGCCAGCTCTCCCAGTAACTGTGGTGCTATCACTGGTAGCTGTGCCCGTCTCCTCAGGCAGAAGGGGATATACTCACAGCATTGGATTGCTGGGCCAGAGGAGGCCAGACACACTGGGAAGCCTGCTGATGCTTCAAGATGCCCCAAGGTAAGGGTCTGTGACCCTCTGCAGAACAGCTGGCAATGCTCCTCGTGGGGCAGGAGCATTGCTTCCAAGCCCTCGTTGTTTGTATGCCAGTGTTAGAGGAGGAGCATGCAAGAGACACTGCTTGTTTTCACTCACAGCATTTTCTTCACCTCTAAAAAAAAAATTTATTACAGTAGTGTGCAAGTTCTTCAGACGGCTGCTCTAACCCTTTAATGCTCTCCTCCCCCCAGCAACTTTGGAGGTTGTGGTTTTGTTTTCACTGAAGATGAAAGCTTTGCATCACAGCATAGGTGCTGCCAAGTGATCTGGAGGAGAGCTGTAGATCCTGATGCTGGAGAAATACTGTGTGCTGGCATTTCCCTGCCACCACCAGAGGTTGTTGTCACATTTAGCACCCCTCTTTAGGTAAATACTAGCTTTGTAAATGGCACTGGTTTGGTATTTAATGGAATGCAGGAACTATGATGGCAATAATTGTAAAGGTAGGATACAAGTGAATTGACAGGAGAGTTAAAACAGATTAAAACTTGAGCGCATAATATTTACGTCCAAGCTTTCTGGGTACTGTGATAACAAAGACCATGTTATATGCACTTCACACCTGCTTCTTTTACCACTCAGAGACTATGAGTCCATTTGCTTTTTGGGTGACTTGGTTATCTCTTAATTTTCAGGGAATAAAAAAATGGCTGTGGGATTTTATGTAGTGATAAAAAGAACAATAATAGAAGTTGTCAGGGACAGGACATGGAGGGGGTGGATTCAGGATTTTGTCTGAAGTAATTTCTAATTGCAGGCTGAATTTTTAATGAGCAGGCGCATGTCTTTTTTCCTTGATGAAGAAAACAAAGACAGTATGGGGAGAACTAAGGGAGAAGGAGATGTGAAAAATTCCAGGTGCATATAATATTCTCACTGACAAAATCTTACTGCTCCACATTCACTGATGTTTGCTTCTGTGAAACCCATGCTTTGGTTTGGAGCTGGACCTGTAACCACAAGAAACTATGTTGAGTGAAACTGTGTCACTAATTGAATGCAGAGTGGACGTGACCTGTCATGCTGCAGAGCTCAAATTCCAAATATTTAAAAGGCAGTAATCTTGTTGACGTGTTGGCGAAATGTTTCTGCATAGCCCTTACTGCCTGCAGCACAGCTTTGATTGGTTAATGCAATGTTTTATGTATTCAGCTTTGTGTAGCTGAATTTGGGATCTGAGAACTTAAGAAAAACAAGAAATCACAGCAATAAAGTGTGGGTAGGAAAAGGCATTGCCTCTGCATTTTTCTCTGGGGCACACTGGCTGTGAAAGAAACTGTAAGTGTCAGAAGTCTTGAACCTGCTTCAGGTCTTCCTCTTCTGACCTTTCTTCCCTTTCGGTTTTCCTTTTAAAACAGTATATGTCTCATAACGGCTTTGAAAAAAAATCAGTGCAAGTTTATGGAAAGTCAGTGTGAGGAAGTTTCGCACGCAGGTATTTGAATGGTATGCCGTAGTATGTTTTAAGCAGTGGTTATAAAAGATGCTATTTATACATTTTCAACTGCTTGTACTTAGATCAGATTTAACATCTCCTGGTTAGTGATTTTTTTAAAATGTTGTTTATTTTAATAGCACTTTTTAGTAAAAAGGAAATTGTGTAAAGCCATCGAAATATTTTTGGTTGAACAATGGGAAGGTTGTCAGAAGGCTGTGTTCTTATTTGCTGTCTGCCCCTGTGGGGTTGTCAGTTCTCATGTGCTATATTCTTTCAACTTCCAGAGAACTTACTAGCCAGAAACTGGTAGAAAGTGTCTGCAACTGAAATGGCCTTATTGTGGTGATTGGGTTTTGACACGCTGGGGCTTTTTTTTGCATTTAGCAGGTTCTGAATACCACAGGATGAAAGGAAGGATGGTGTCCTAATGCAGGAAGAATGATAGTTGTTAGGCTTGCAGCAGTCAGTAAGCCATTTATATTTTATTCATTTCTTTTCCAGGTGTGACATCTGTTGTATTACCTTTCGTACTCATCGGGGCTTACTGCGCCATAATGCAGTTATCCACAAGCAGCTTCCCAGAGATCCCATGGGAAAGCCTTTCATTCAGAACAACCCTTCAATTCCAGCAGGCTTCCACGACTTGGGATTCACAGACTTCTCCTGTAGGAAGTTCCCTCGCATTTCTCAGGTACTCTCTGTTCTTCATAGCTCAAGATCCCAGCTGCTATAGCACTTACCTTATGAAGTCATTGAGGGATTTGTCCTTGGTGAGGCAGAGACTGCATGTAGAATATTTTGTAAAAAGCACATTACTCTGTTTGTGTAGGCTTCAAACACTTTCTGCCTTTCCTTTTACTTTTTACATCCAAAGAATTTTGGCACTGAGGTTTTTTTTCAGCATGCCAGTGGATATCCAGCAGTGTAAAGATGTATAAAAATATTTTAAAGCATAACTTTAGTCATATTAGATCCTTGCCCCTTCCTGCTTGCCCATTAGTTCTCTCTTTCCCAAAACCGTCCCACATCTGAAATAATAGGGAGACTAAAGTCTGTGGAGCAGGAATATCTCCACACCAGGTTGCTGTTTTAAACACCTTAATTTAGGCAGTGGAAGAGAGAGTGAACTGTTCTTGTTTTGCTGTAGCCAGTTTGAGATACCTACTCTAAATATTTTTGCATATCTTGCAGGTCTGGTGTGAAACAAATTTGCGAAGGTGCATCAGTGACTTCCACCGATTTATTTGCGAGATGTGTAACAAGGCATTCCCCATGCTTTCGGCACTCAAACTGCACACAGAAACTCACGTGGTGGATCAGGGAAAAGACAAGCACAAGCCACAGTCCATGACCCCACCCAATGAGAACCCAGACCAGAAAGCCTTCATGGCATCCTTGGGCCTACAGTACACCAAAGACATCAAGCCTGTCAAGCAGGAGGACAACACAGAAGATGAGGTCCAAGAAATGCGACTCAGAGCACTGAAGAGTAACCTACCTCAGGAACCTGGCAGCACCAGTCTGCTCAGCCTCTCTCCTCTGGAAGCTGCCTCCATGGGAGGGTCATTTTCAGTCCTTCAAAAAGAAAACATAAAACTTCTCTCACTGCAGCCTTTCCAGAAGGGTTTTATTATCCAGCCTGACAGCAGTATTGTGGTGAAACCCATCTCCAATGAGTCTGCCATCGAGCTGGCAGACATTCAGCAGATCTTGAAGATGGCTTCTTCCGCTCCTCCTCAAATCAGTCTTCCTCCACTTTCTAAGGCACCTTCTGTCCCTGTGCAGTCCATTTTCAAGCACATGCCACCACTGAAGCCAAAGCCTTTGGTAACGCCCCGAACAGTTGTTGCGACCTCTACACCTCCTCCTCTTATCAGTGCCCAGCAAGCCTCCCCTGGCTGCATCAGCCCAAGTCTCCCACCTCCCCCTCTGAGACTGATCAAGAACTCGGTGGAGTCCTCCTCCAACTCTCATCTCCCCCAGCCAGAAGCCAAATCAAGTCCTTCCTCGCAGTTGCTCCTTCAACCCAAAGTAGAGCCTTTAACTCAGCATGAGATGAAGACACAACTGGAGCAGGACAGCATCATCGAAGCTCTCCTGCCCCTGAGCATGGAAGCCAAGATCAAGCAAGAGGTCACAGAAGGAGACCTCAAAGCCATCATTGCAGGGGCAGCGAACAAGAAGAGCCCAGCCATGAGGAAAGTTTTGTACCCCTGCCGTTTCTGTGATCAGGTGTTTGCCTTCTCTGGTGTCCTGAGAGCTCACATCCGTTCTCACTTAGGTATTTCCCCTTATCAGTGCAACATCTGTGACTACATTGCAGCTGACAAGGCGGCACTGATCCGGCACCTGCGGACGCACAGCGGGGAAAGGCCGTACATATGTAAAATCTGCCACTACCCATTCACAGTGAAAGCCAATTGTGAGAGGCACCTGCGAAAGAAGCACCTCAAAGTGACCAGGAAAGATATAGAGAAGAACATTGAATATGTCACCAGCAATGCTGCAGAGATGGTGGATGCCTTCTGCTCCCCAGACACTGTGTGCAAGCTGTGTGGCGAGGATCTGAAGCATTACCGGGCCCTCCGAATTCACATGAGGACACACAGTGGCTGCCAGAAGAAGAAGCCGTTTGAGTGCAAAGAGTGTGGCACAGCCTTTTCGGCTAAGAGAAATTGCATTCACCATATCCTCAAGCAGCACTTGCATGTACAAGAAAGGGAGATTGAAAATTACATCTTAACAGTGGACTGCAGTGCCCAGGAAAGCCAGACAGACCCTTCTTTATTGGAGGACAGCACTTACATGGACCACAAGCCCATGACGCCTTTCCTGGAGCCACAAAATGGCTTCTTGCTTCCAACATCATCTCACGTTTCCATCAAGCGTGAGCCTGTGGGCAACTTCCCAATGGATTTTGATGAGCCATTAGATTTCTCTCAAAAAAGTAAAAGCCTGAGTGCTGTACAAGTGAAGCAGGAGAACCTTTTTGGCTCTTCTCCCCTGTCCCTTTATGACTGTTCCATGGAGCCAATCGACCTGTCCATCCCCAAGATCCTGAAGAAAGATAAAGATGATGTCTCATGTGAGGCTAGGAATCAAGAGTTGGCTACATCTGGGAACAGTGATAAAGCCTATAACTGTCTGCAGTGTCCTTTGGTTTTTGGTGCCAATGGGAACTCAGAGACAAACCAGGGTGTTAGACATCCCCAGCCGCTGAAAGGTTCATTGCATTTGACTGTCCCAATCATTTCCCCACCTCTCCCTGGCAATTCTGCCTTGCTGAGACCCTTGAGGCCTAAACCACCGCCACCACCTCTCTTGCCAAAGCCTTCAGTAACTAAGGAGCTGCCACCATTGGCTTCCATTGCACAGATCATTTCATCTGTGTCTTCTGCTCATGCTTTGCTGAAAACAGAGGCTGCAGACTCCAGTCCCAAGCCAGTGAGCAGCTCCACTGCTGGGTGTGACAAATCAGGGAACGCCAAAGCAAAAGTGACAATCGTGACTGCTGTTCAGAGGGACTCCAGCCTGCCCAGTGACCTGTCTCAGGCATGTGATCCAGAGCAGTCTCCTAGTGCCGATGCTGGGTTGACTAAGAAAAGAGGTAGAAAGAAAGGAACGAAAAACAAGCCTAAACTTAGCAGTAATGTGGATCTGGAGTCAAGTGGGGAGTTTGCCAGCATAGAGAAGATGCTGGCTACAACAGACACTAACAAATTTAGCCCATTTCTGCAGTCCACTGACAATTTCAAGGAAGAAAGTGGCAGAAATGGAACAAGTGAGGATGAGAAGGAAACTGCCAAGGATAAGCTGCTGAGAGGGAAGAGGAATGCTTATTCAGACGGCCTGCAAAATATACCCTGTCCTTACTGTCCTCAAGTCTTTCCATGGGCAAATTCCCTGCAGCGGCACATGCTCACTCACACAGGTAAGAGCACTTCGTGCTCACAATAGATTGTTGCCCCTGAGAATGTTCCTTATGGAAGGGCCTTTTCATGGAGGAACCTTCCTCTCTTTTCCTCTCTCTGGTGTCTGAATTGTATTCTTCGTTATTTTGCAAGTCTCTAGCTGTTGCTGTTGTGTAGTGGTGGTGGTAGATTTTTCAGTAATGGAATAATCTCTGTGCCTTTGAATATCAGAGGGTAAATTTAACTTCTAGTGGCCATTTGACTTCAGTGGCATAACTTAGCATACCTGCGAAGACTTGGGTTTCAGTTGTTCTGTTATTGTTGTCTTATTTTGAAGGTGAACATGTGTGTTGAATATTTCATTGTGCCTGACATGGTTTGTTTGGCTGCTTCTGCTGCCTATCTGTCTGCATCAGTAATGATAAAAAGATCTCTAAAAAATGAGAGTCAGTAAGTATAGAAATGTGTCAGGAAAATAAAATAATATAGTGTTTAGCTTTTTTTTCCCTTTATGGTAGCTTTTATTTGACAGATCACAGAAGGAGGATGTGAGCAACTGCTCATCCTGAGCATTACATAGTAGCTTGCCTCTAGGAAATATTTCTTCCCAGAGATAAACAACTAAAGGTGGGCACATGCCCTAAGGTGTGGAGATATGTGTGGAATCTCCAGTGTTGTGCCACTTTGTACGTAACCTCAAACCTGGTGTAAACAAAAGGAGGAATTGGGTAGGGAGATTCATCCTACATCTGGGGCTATTTTTCATCCTTTGGTATAAAGGAAATACAGTACTATGTTGAATGCTGTGCCAATTTGAAGTTCACTCCTTTTTCCACCTACACTGTAATAAAGTAATCAGTAGATTCTCATCCTGCTCAGAGACAGAGGACAAAACTCTACTTACTGCTGTTCCCTTTTCAGTCGGTCATGGTTGTTGATATTATTTATTTCATTATGGAGCTCAACTCCTGGCATAAAGATTAAAAATTAGGGATATTTGTAAGAAACACAGGGGATGTGAGTACAGCCTTATAAAAAGTAACTTTTTTTCTGAAGAAATTGAGGTTTCCTGAAGCAATTCGTTCATATCTGTGCTAAGGAGGGAAACCTGAAGAGGTAAAAGAGGTTAGCTAAGAGGTTTAAAGGGAATCTGATCTGTGGAGCAGTCCCTATTCCAGTTTGCTTTGGGTGACTTGAGAACGTAACTTGCAAGGTATCAGTGCAACAGTGAGGCTATTGTTTTCTGGTCCACGGAGACTATTTCATCTTATTGAGTATACAGTTTACTTTCAATGGTGAAGGAGAGCTCTTTCCTCGTATCTCAATTGTTTTCCAACACCCTGGTCTCCAAAAAAAATAGGCACTTACTGAAGAACCGTTCATGAGACACAAAACAATGGAGAGGCTTTTCCCAGACTAAGAGGTTTGACCTGCTTGTTGATGGCAGACTTCCAAGGTAGCAGCCCTGGTGTAAACCCTTAATGAAGACAGGAAAATGCACTCAGCCATTTATACTGGTAAAACTTGTCTCCCTTATGACCACTGCGCTTGGAAGGGGACACCGTTCTGTTGCAGTCCCCACAAGGAAGTCGGGCAACTGTGGCAGTAGCAGGGCTGGATTCTCACCACAGATAGAAGATTTTTAGTGATACTACAGCAGTGGGAATAATCAGATTCTGTTTCGTCTGCTCTGGAAGTGATAATACTGAGCTCTTTTCTAATCTGAGAGCAGTGTTGAGAGAGACTTGTTGCTGGAGGATCACCCCACAGCAAGCATTGGCTGGCCTTGAGGCATCTGCTTTCAGGTGGTATTAACATTCTCTTTCTAAGCTGAGGGTTCCCACAGCTCCCCTGTAGCAGCAGTGTCAGTGAGGCTTACTGGAGGGGAGAGGGAAAGGTGAGCTAGGAACATGGGGGAAATTTAGGCCACGGAGGTGGTGCCAAAGCAAGCCTAGGATGCATTCAGGTAGAGCAAGCCCTGTGTTTTTGTGGTGAGTGTCAGATGCCAGTGGTATGTGAGGAGTTTGGCAGCTCTGTGGTAGATACAGCAGTTTGTTGGGTTTATTTTCTGGGTGGGCAAGTTGATTTTCTCATGGAGAAACGTTGTACTACAGTGTTGTACTACAATGCAGTGTTCCTTTCCCCACCTCTTGCACACGCAGTGACTTGTTAGACAGCTCTGGTTTTTAAAAGGAGTTAATAAAAATATGTCTTCACTAATCTTACTGTGAAGAGAAATGGGGAACTTTATTGTCTGGGCTTGATGGCTGCTTCTTGACCTGGGTAGAGAAAGGGCCGATGGGCTGGTGTGAATGGGATGGATCAGAGTCCTGTTGATCTGCTCCCAAACTGCATGTTGGCTATCACGGCAGGCAAGCTGGTCTGTGTAACATGGCTATCAAAAAAACCCAAGTGAGTTGTTCGAGCTAAAAAGCAGTAACTAGCTCTTCTTTCTTGCGCTTTTTTGCATCCATTTGTAGGGAAGTTGTTATTGAAGTAATTTATGTAAATGGTCTTAGTTAGGTTGAGGAAAATGTATATCATTTCAAACATTTAAGTGTTACCTATATACTATTACCAGTATTAAACTACTTTATTTATGCAGATACAAATAGATTCTTGCGTGTCTTTCATGTTCAGTAAAACTTTAACATGGAGGTCTCCTTCCCTGTGGTGTCAAGATCATATTTCCCTTTTGTGAAAGTGAAAAAATGTACATGCTGCCAGTGGCCACATCCCTCACGCAGACAAAAGTCTCTCTCGTGAAAGCTTTTGCTCTTTCCTGCCTCAGCACCGTGTCTTTTTTTTTTAATTTCAAAAGCATTTCCCTGAAGGAGCATACACCTTCCTTGCTGGGTTTTTAAAACTAAGCTCACGAGTAGGGCGCTGGGAATTTGGCATAGCTTGGTTTTATACAGTGCCTAACATAGTATCTGTGTTTTGTTTGAACATGCTTGAACACTTGCTTTTAATACTTTTTTTTTTTCTCTTGACATCTTTACAGTATAATTTACTTTTCTACTTTGCCTTTCTTTTTTGCACTTCCCTTCTGCTCTTGGCTTCTTTAATTCTCAGAGCATCAAGTAAATCATCAAGTGACCTGCAGGTGATGCAGTTAATTTTGTTGGTTTTATGGCATGTGCAGCAGACTAGGTTCAATATAAAATTACAGTAATGGTCTTTTGGGACCACTAGTTTGTTAAGGATAACCTCATCTGTTTGCAAATTATCACTTGAGTGTATTTTGGGAGGGATACTGACAGGTCTTATTTGACCCAAGATTATTTTTTGTTAAAAGTGAGATTTAATGGAAGAGGGGTTTGGAGTTTGAGTTGGTTGCTACAGCAGGAACAAACTGTACAAGAAAAGATTGATAAACAAAGTAAGGGAGTAAATAAATAAAATAGAATACAGTTAAACCTAGCCCAAGAACCTGAATGTTTCCTGTGGATTGGAGATCGGAAGACACAAAGAAAAAAGGACTGGAGGAATTCTTATTCGTTGCTTTAGTGATTTAAGTCAAAGTGAAATTGTAAATATCTTTAATTTGCAATATTTGCACTTACCATGGTGATAATGTTTTTCCATTATGACAACAGTGGCAAGAGATATCTTAATTAGGGGCTGATGTTCTTATATGCTATGATTACTCAGATGACCCTTTATATTGTAAAAGACTCTCTCTAAATGACTAACTTCCATGAAGTGTCTGAACTAGACTAGTCCTGCTGTGCTAACCAAATTTTACAGTCAGTCCTAAGTCAATATTTAGGCACACATGTATTTTAATACAGGCTATGACTGTTCTTACAGAAAAAAAAGAATAATAAAATCACATTGACTGTTGAAGTTGCCTTCTGGTGAGTATATTTTATCAGAAGAGCAGGTGCCTTTAAGAGATAATACAGGAAACAGAGAAAACTTCTTTTGGGGGGAACCTTTAGAGGTGACATTTTTGGAAAGCAGTCTGGTTTCCATTTGGAAAAAGCATTGCAACTTGGAGTGAGAGGATTGGAGTTTGCACAGTAAGCAGAATATATGTTTCAGTTTTGAGACCTCCAGCTGGTATGTCTGTGTGGAAAGAGGAATATTTTATCTGTTGCAAGTACTTGTTGGTCTGTATAAAAGTTTTAAAGGCTGCAAATATGAGAAAATTGTGACCTAAGATGCAGGTTGAGTTTCAAGTAATTAATCCTTAGCTAATCCTGTCATCGCATGCTTGAAAAGAAATGTGGAAAGGAATTGGGCTATCATGAAGCAAAAGGGTTTCTGCTCAACTTTGAACTTTTGTATTTGCATTGTGAATGAAGCCAGATAAAAGTGCAAAAGGTGTTGGTGTGTATTTGTAATCATAAACTTGTGGTTGACTTAGCAGGAATCTAAAAAGAGTGACTTGAAAGCCTACAAAAAGCAGTGCCATGGTACATCTAAAAAGTTGTGTTGACGCTGGAAGAAAATGAAGGGAAAGAAACAGCTCCCGAGATGTCTGCAAGGTGTGGGGAATCCTTGGTACAGGTTGAGATGTTAACAAGAACAGAACAGCTTTCAGAAGATTAAAGTGAGAGAGATACCCACAATGTTGTATCAAAGAGCCTGCTGGCTGTGGCAGCTGAGTGGGAGGGGTGTTTTCAGAGGTTTGGGGTGTGAGGTGGAAGGTGTGACAAGAGCTGATCCTCCTTTCCAAGTAACTATCCTCTCAATATCTTTCTTCATCACAAAGATGTCCTGCAGAATTGCTTTCCTCATTTCATTTCGTGATCCTGGCTTTTCTTTCAACTTCTCCCGTGCTTGGTCCCTTCCCTTGTTTTAGTCATTTAAATGAATTACAGACATGAACAAGTTTCTCTTGTGGGGACGTAATTGATATGGGGCTTGATTCCACTGAAGTCAGCGGAAAGGTGAACTGTGGCTTTGATGGAAGTTGTGTCAAATTCACACAGGTGGTAGGTATTTACAGAGGGGAGGAGCTGACAGTCAGGATATTGTGGTTGGTCACCAAGCAGTAAGGGAGGAAAAGGAAGAAAAACCAAGGACTTTTCTTATTATACACTAGCAGGGACCAGTAGACATACATTTTATGTACATGTCAGGCCAGAAGCCTTTCCTCTGTCAAAAATGTGGTGTTGTCTTTTCTACCAAATATAACAGAATTCACACAAACCTGGAGTTGCCAGCTGCTGCCTGAGGAGAAATATGCTTAATCTGCACCCTAAGGAAGGGGATGCTGGATCTCACAGTGCGACACGCAGCTTTTCCAGGCTGTTCTGAATACCAAGCCCAAGTTGTATTTGGTCACACTGAAGGCTGCAGACAAGCAAAGTATAAGGGTGTGGTAAGTGCCCTGCCATGTTAGAGCAGTGGTACTCCTGTCTGCAGTGGTAGCAGTAGGATGTGCTATGTGAGCCTGTGGACATGGCCACTTCCTCTGGTCTGTTCCTCTTAACACTCTATCAGCATCCACAACTTCTTCATTAGGGTTGTGTGTTCAAGAGCACATCCCTGCCTGCTGCCTTTACTCCTTATTTATGAAGCTGCTGTCTGCCAGTCCCTCTCTCTGATTGATTTCTGAACCTACTGATGCAATCTGGCTTTAATTTGGCTGCTCCTGCAGGCCAAGCCAGTTATCCTGGAGATATGTCAGTGGTGGCTTCGAGTCCTCCTGCCCCAATGTACGTGCCAGCACCATATTCAGCATCACACAGCCACGTTTTAGATTGTTTTACTTCATATTAATCTGTATTGAAGCTCTTCTGCCATCATATTGCCCCCTCTGCCTTGAAAATCAGTAGCAAAAGAGACTGTCAGATCACACAAGGCTTTGTTGTAGGCAGGTGAATGGTATTTAGTTAGAAGGAAGGAAGAAGCTGACAGAAATCCAAGGGTGAGTGCTCAGGGTTTTAGTGTGATGACCAAATGGGATGAGTGCAAGAAGGAAGCTCAGCAGATGGTGGTACATGTGCCTTGCCTGAAAAGTGTTTGCACAGGGGAGCGGTTGGTATAAGGTTCACACCTCCAGCACAGACAGTATCACTTTAAGTTGGTTTCGTGGGACGATTGTTGAAGTAACAAACCTAAAAGCAAGAAGTTGACTTTGTGCATCAGGGTAGTTAAAATTATAAATGACTTGTTACTCTCAAACTCAGAGTAGCTGCTGATCAGATTGCACAAAAGTGTGCCCAGGGTTTTCCTCTTACAACTCCATGCACTGGTTTGTTTGGGAAAATCTGCTGTCTTTCCACTCTCTCCTCCTTTATTCTTTTAATACAGCAGGTTGCCTTGCAGTGATGCAAACGTGGTAATGCAGGTCTCAGTAATAGTCTGTCATTGCAATCTGCCATTCTGGGGACCTGTTACAACATGATTTGCTCTTGCCTATCATGAAGAGACTTAAGTTGCCTTGTTACCATGTTAACAGCCTGTAACTGCACAGGGCTGTAGCAGAGTATCTGGGGTGTCACGTGGGCTCATCCTGCCTATGCAGACAACAGATGGCTACAGCGGGAGAGGGGAAGGCTCATGTTGGGACACGATCTCCTCGTAGAACAGGAGTCTGCAGAAAGGGCTCTGAAAGTGCTCACCTCTCATGGCAGAATGAAACTGAAACGTTCTGCTTGAGTCAGTTGAAGACCCTCTTTATAGTCAGAGGGATCCTAACGCAGCTCGGCTGGTCGGCGGCATGAGGAGGCAAACATTTCTAAAGCCACTCAGATGAGCACGGGTGCAGCACGTAGGATGGGTAAACCTTGGTGGAACAGAGATGTTGTTCCAGCACTAGGCTGGTCAGAGTGGTTCGACCTGCCCCAGCAGACAGAGCCTTGGGCCATGGTTGGATAACACAGAGCACTTCTTAGCCCTACTAGCTCGACCTGTTCCCAACTGTTCATCCCTGCAGCTGTAGTTGACCCAGCTGCCCCAAAAAATTAAAGGGGCAAGGGGAAGGACTGGCAGTCATGAGATCAGTTCCCAGGTTTGGCTGGTGGTACAGCCTTAAAAGGGCACGTTGATGCAGCTGAGGTGTGGAGCTGGGAGTACATGCTGTTGAAATTGGCTTTGCTGTTAAAAGCTTTATGTCTTCAAACTGCAGCTTTGGACAGCCAGGAGGGAGCCCCTATCCTATAGTACACACTGTTATCACATGCACTTTATAGCACAGCTTAACGTTTGTAACCGGCTTCACCAAGCAGCGTTTAACTGGTCCAGAATCATTCAACAGCTTTGCACTTGTGGGCTCCCTTCATTGTCCAAGAAAAACAAATTTCAAAATCTGTGGAAGTAAATTAACTATTTGAAACTGTGGCTTAGTTTAAAATGTGGTTTCTTTTTGTGCTGGGTTTAGGAGGCGGGTAAGTAGTGTGCAGAGTCCATGGGAGGCCTGCCCCTGGAAGTGGGTAATCATCTGAATGTCACTGTACACCAGAAGGAAAAGGAGTGAAAGGAGATGCTTGGATGGTGTTTGGTCAGCCATAAATGCAGCAAAGCTTTAAGATGAGGTGTAAGACAGGAAGTGCAGTTCAGTAGAGTGTCACTGGGACCAAGTTTATAGAGGATTTCTTTTGGTCTTGTTGTAAGCCAAAACAATAACAGGATAGTGGTTTTGTATGGGATTCAGAGATGAGGAGGCTGTGTAAGTGATGGGACTTGCACATATCCTTGCTGCGTGGAGAGGAAGGGAATGGTCTAACGCACCCGAAGCAAACTGAGGATATGTCACCCTTCTCATAGCAGTCAGACCCAGGGGAGAACTGTACTGACAGGCATACAAGGAAACGGAAACAACTTAGTGAATTGCCCACTTTCATCTTGTTAAAGTAGCTCTGCCTTTGTCTCCTTAGAGCTTTCTGAATGCTCCCTTCTTGCAACAAAATTCAGTTGAAGGAGAAGAGACGTGGGATGGGAATGGGGTAAGGGATTATCTCTTATGTAATAGAGACTTTGCTAAGGAAAGATCCCTTTCGTAAAGAGGCTTGCCCCTAGTGTGAGAGGATCGAGCACAGTTGCTCTGTGCTAACTAGGCAAATATTTACAAAGTAAGTATACTCAACAGTGAATTTTCAAATTGGCATGTAGCAGAATTCATCTTTGCTCTAGATACCACTGTGATCCCTCCAGAAATCATGTGAGCCCTGGCTGTAAGTGGGGGACTTTTTCCAAACTCTTCTAGCTCTTTGTACCTCTGAACTACATTTGTGGGTATTTCCTAGAGGACAAAGGGCTTGCAACTGTGTTTTCAGTGTCAGGCAATGTTTAACAGCTGCTTTAACAGCAGCTCAGGGTAAAACAAGAGTTGCTTGCGGCTGGGGGTTGGCCTGAGTGCTAGAGCTGTTGTATGGAGGATACTGAGGAGATGGTGTGTAGATTGCTGATTGTATTGTCAGCTCTACATCAGACTGCCTTTCTGCTGGACTCACCATATTCATAGCAAATAAATAAATAATAAATTCATATTTCACCATAAGCTGAAGGTAGGGGTTTTCCCCCTCCGGCTCCCTTCAGTGTGGATTTATCTTTGGTAAGTGCAGTCAGAACTAGTCCTGAAAACTTTTCTTTGTGACCTCAGCTTCTCTCTTAAATGTGAAAGGGGATCATACCTTGCATCGAAAGCAAAAAGTGGTTTTTCCCAGAACTGGTTTTCTCCTTATCCCCAGATATATTCAGTTCCATTTACTGTAAATAGCAACTTTTTGCCTCAAATGTTTTTATTTGAAAAGGCAAGCAGATACCACCAATGGCTCTCTCAGCTGTGGGTTGATTAAATATTTAAGTTGTATGTGTGCATGTGATGTGATGAAGGTGGCTAAGTTTTAGTGTTTAGATTGTTTACAATAAAAATGGACAAAGATAACGCCCAAAAATTTGCAAGTAGACTCTACAGGTCAAAAAAGATGTTCTCCAGTTGGTGGGTGGACGTAGAAGCCTTGTGCGTCCAAAAAATCCCGCATTTGCTAGAACTGCTACCACCTAGTGGTGGCTGCCTCTATTGTAAAATATAAGACTGACTGGGGTTATTTCAGTTGATGTAGGGAAAATACATAGTAAATCATCAGCCCGTGTGACTGATAATGCCAACTGCTTGTACAATATCCATTTCCAGTGCTCTGTCTGCTCCAGTTTTGAGGATTATTTATGTGATGTGTCTTCTGGCGCTTCTCAGGATGTCAGGAATATTTGTTAATGAACGCTTGCTTTAGTCACAAAATAGTTTTCATTACACCCTGTTTTATCTAATAACACCTCAGCATCTCAAGCTCTACTCTCTATTCCACCATAGTTCCAGGGAAACAGAAAACCGAGGGGGAAAAGAGGCAAACCAGCAAGCTACCCACTTCAATATGCATCTGAAATTTTCCACATTTGGCATCTCTCTTCATACTTCGGTTTGTGTATGCAGGAAAGCAGTTCCCTCCTCTTTGTTGGCACCTATAAAAGATTAAGCAAATTCTTCTGACTGGGCTGACCTAAGATTGCAACTTGAATTGTAAATAGACTTTGGCTGGAGTGGGTGAAGCAGCTGCCAATATAAGACTACCCTTGCAGCCATCCCTTGCAGTGCAGGACTAATCCCATACCAGAGCTGACAGAATTGTCTTCACAACTGTTTTGTTTACCACACACCTTCACAGCTCCCCTACCGGTATTCCCGGTATTCCCGTTCTATGGAAGCAGAGCTGGGCTGATTCTCACCCATCCCCAAACAACCAAGATTGTGCAGAGCAGCTCACTTTTCACCAGCTGCAAAGCCAACTGTGTGGGATGGGGATAACCACAGAGCAGCTCAGCTAGTCAGGAACTGCCATTTCACATGAAGTGCATGCATGAAGTTTCATAAGGGGCCTGTGAAATTCCTTCTGGACAAAGAAAACAGCAGGTCTGGTTTGTGCAGGTAAGAAGGAAGAGCTAGTGCCTGTGCTAGTAAGGCAACATCACTCACCTGTGGCCTACCTGTCCCTTGAAGTGTTACCTCTTGTGCACAGGAAAATGCAGTTGTGGGCCAGCTGTGCAAGAGTAGAGTAACACTTGAGAAGGGGCTCAGGAACAGAGGAGAGGAAAGAAGGAGATAGAGTCCAAGTGCAATTCAGTGAAGAATGAGTATGCTATAAGAAAAATAATTTATTTTTGAAAATAGTGGAAGCAGCAGCAGAAGTTAATGGAAAATTAAATTTAAAAATTAATGGAAAACTGGAAAATCATACATAATATATGACATGTTGAATGTAAAAGTTGGTACTTGAATACTGGTTTTGGTTGCTCTTACTTGAGGGTTACTGGTGGATATTCTCCCCACTCACTTTGCTCCTGATACTGTATTTCCTGTTGAAAAAACAGGAAGAAACTCATTCTATATCCACTGTATTCTGTTTGGTCAATAAAGAGTTACAGAATATCTCTCTGAGTACAATAAAAGAGGAGGTTTCTCCCATCTCAGTTTCCCTGTGCTCTTCACTCATCTCCATCCTAACACAGGCCACATGGTTTCCTGCCCCACTCCCTAATGAACCCCCTCTGTGCTGTGTTTGCAGCCTTTCTTTGGCCTTACACACATCCCGTCAGGGGAGCATTTCCTGACCTTGCAGGGGATGAGACAGGGCAGCCCATTTCTGCCACGGGGTGCCCCCTGCTTTGCTGAGGATGAGCCCTGGTTACTGGGATACAGCAGCTGGTTTAGGTGCTTTCTGTTGTTGTCACTTCGAGGTCTTTGTGCCTCAGACCCACTTTGCTGTCCCATTTTTATCTCAGTCTGTCTTCCACTGGCAACCAAAGGCAGCTGTGGAGGAAACTCCTCTTCCCTGTTGTTTCGCTTCCCTCCTGTCCCTAGCCTGAAGGGAGCAGGGATTAAAGGATCGTTTTAGTCCAGCGTAAACCTGTGCTCTGGTTATAAGACCCTGTGTGAATATTAGGGCCATGCAACGGGTGGGGCAGGAGTGGATAGCCAAGGAAAGACAAAGGCCACAGCAGCAGGGGGTCACATCAGTTCCCTTTAATCCTTTCTTTTATCCCTGCTCTTGGGCCAAGTGAGATACTGCTGGTGAGAGCCAGTTATGTTTGTGGAAGACAGCAGGCAAGAACCAATGGACGTGTTTCCTTTTTGAAGATCTTCCCTGCATAGGTACAGCCTGGGTTTGGCTTCTGAGCTCGTTCCCCTGCCTGTGCTGGCACCTGAGAGAACTGGCTGCCTGCGTGTAACCATGTGTGGGCCTGGCTTCTCATTCAGGCCTGGCTCCCATTTCTCTGGAGTTGTGGAGCAATGCTTCCCCTTAAATTATTATGCATTGACATTTCAGCTTGATTTTTAGAAGTAACCTCCTTTTTGTTTAGTAATAGGTTTCTACTTTTTTTTTTTCTTTTTTTGCCTTAATGATAATCAGCGAGACAAAACACAGAATTCAAATGGAGATTCATAGCACACTTGTTAGGTGACCACTGTTTCCAGATGCCCCCATCCTCAAATTCTCTAGCATTATGCGCAGATTCTGGCCTGCTTGTGTGTTTTAATGGGCAGATAATTAGATGAGCAATGAACTTTGTGGAAGGCTTTTGTGTAATCCACTGTCTGTGTAAACAGATCTGTTTTGATTAAAAGGTGAGATTATCTTTTTGAGCGGGCACTTCTCCCCTCTCCCCTCACCTCCCAAGAAAAAAGTGTAACCAGCTTTATGCGCCATGAAGTGATTGTTCTGTCACCAGAAATGCTGCTATGGTTTGATATTTCTGTAATGGCCATTTATTATCACTAGTGCAAGGAGATGGCGTCAGTGCAAGTCATATTGCAAGACTACATTCAAACTATTAAGTACCTGAGAACTACCTCCTGTCATTACTCCTTGCTTATGAAAAAACCCTGTGATAGGAAATCTAGGCAGTCTGGGGACAAGCACATGTACTGTGTCAAGCAGAGAACTTAAAACATGAGCATGTAGTTACTCAGCAGCTTTTGGCCTTGCAGATGAATGTTGAAATGCCTGGTAGGTTGTGGGCTCCCTTGCCTGCATGCTGTCAACAAGAAGGAGGTGGGGTGGAGGACTTAAAGCAAAGGAAAGTTTCCGCTTTTGGAAAGTACAACTTGCAAAGTTTGTGTCCTGGAACAGTTCCTGGGAAGTGGCTCTGGGGATGCAGTTACATGCCATGCATCATCGTCAGCTTTGGCCTCCAGAGGCAGCCCAGCTTATTTCCTATTTACGAGTATACTATTTGTGTAGAGCTTGGAAGGGCTGCAGCTCCAGCCCTCTGTTCTCCCTAAGCCCCTTACCTGTTCCAATATTTTGGACACGTGTTATGTCTTCAGCAGCATTAGTGCTACAGAGCAGTGAGGAAGCAGATGATGTCATGAAGGACCACACCTTAGGTGGTTTTTGCCTTCTTGTTGGGGTAATTGTGAAATGGCAAAGGGCACTGCCTGTTACTACCCTTTGACTTTATGTCTTTGTTCCAAGTGGCAGATCAAGAGACCCCAGAGACCTAGCTGTGGACAAATTTCATATCTTTCTCTTTTATGGTGTAAACCCAACGTTTTAAACCAAGGCCTGTGTTACTGTTTGCACTAACCTCTAGCACTTACTTGTACCAGTTGGTTACATGAGGCCTTTACCTGTTTGTTTGATCAATATGTGGGTGTATATTACTTCTATCTATGTCCATATTTTTCATACACCGGTTTGTTAATAATACATCCATGTGTCTCTGGAGCAATGTATTTGTGATAATAGTGACCTCAACTCTTACTGGTGCCTCAGATTATTGTGGTCTTGGTAAAAGTGATTATATTAAAAATTCTTTCAAGAAACTGCCAAGACTATGAGTGTATTTTGGTGATGAATTTTGTATCGTCTTGTTAATTGGTTTGGATCTCTTTTCAGCTGTAAGTTACTGTCCTGGGTTACAGATAAGAGAAACACATACTGGAGCACTTGATCAGAAGCAAGGCTCATGGGTTCACGTGCAGTGTTTCTGCTGGTAGTTGGGAATTATCAGAGAGCATCCCACTGAAAGTTTCTCTCTGTTTCCTTGCAGACAGCCAGGCTGATGCAGAGACACTAGCTACAGGAAACAAAGTCTTGAATCTGACCTACGGTGAGAAGGAGCAGTCAGAGGAAATGGCAGAGCTACCAGAGAGTGAGTGCGGCCCCAAGGAGGAGCAAAAGGCTGACTCCCTTCTGGCAGAAGAGGATGCTGAAGAAAAAGTGGATGGATATGAAGAGGGCCCTGAGGAAGATTCTGTAAGTAACAAAAGTCTTGACCTCAATTTTGCCAGCAAATTAATGGACTTCAAGCTGGCAGAGAGTGACCAGAGTGCAGGCAGCAGTTCTCAGACTGAAAGGAAACATGCCTGTGACATTTGTGGCAAAACCTTCAAGTTTGCTGGCACTCTTAGCCGTCACAAAAAGGCCCACATTCGTGAGGACAGAAAGGATGAAAGGAGCAGTGAGGATGAAAGCAAAAGCATTCAGGATGATGCAGGAGCTCCCTCGATGCAGGACTCTGGTCTTGAGCAGGAAGAGTCTCCGATGGACTTGAAGGTAGTGGAGTCTCCTGTGGACTATGAGGCAACAGGAAAGGAGAATGAAGAGAGCGAAAGCATCTCTGAGGGGGAAGGCACAGAGAGAAAGTCCACTGAGAAGAGCAGTGATGACAAAAAACCAAAGACTGATGGGGCTAAGAGTACTGCAAAAGCAGACAAAAGAAAGAAAGTCTGTACTGTGTGCAACAAGCGTTTCTGGTCTCTGCAAGATCTGACGCGACATATGCGGTCTCACACAGGTAAGAGGAGGCTTGAGGGCAGAACAGATTGTGAGCAGCTCTGCCTTCAGACTGAGGCATCTGCTCTGTAGGTGCTGCTGGCACTTGAGGTTGAAGACACTGTTTTTAGTCCTACAGGTATCTGCAAAGTGTCTTCTCTGCCCCAATCCCCCATGCTGCATACAAAGCCTATGGAGGGAGCAGGAATTGCCACCACTGCCTTATCTTCAGTTCCAAAACTGGTTTTCCCCATGCTTGTAGAGTTTAGAGGTGAGGGCAAGTGTGGAGATCCCCAGGTAGTTGTCTTTCCAACTTGTGACTCCCTTCTTGCCATGCCATGTGTGCGTGGCTTTACCTCTTCCCAGAATTGTGACGAGCAGTGGAGTCATGACTGTAAGTCTGTGATGGAAATTGATCTCTCAGTGAAAGTTTAGAGAGAGAGAGAGAGAGAGAGTCTGGTTTTGTGTGATTATCTGAGCCTAATTTGAATAATGTGCTGGTGATCTGCGTGACCTCCTCCTGCTTGGGTGAAAGGCAAAGCTATAGTGGGCACTTGGGCAGGGAAGGTGGAACACGGGTAGTAAAACACCTGTCCAGCAACTTGACGGGGCAGTGGGATTGCTTTATGTAACACACGAATCGCAGCAGTGCCTTGCAAATGAGAAGAAGCCATGAGCCAGCTCAAAGGTGAATTAAGCATTCATCCTTATTAATTACGTATTTTACGTGCTGGTGAGCTGCTCTGACATGGGAAAACTAGTGTGGTTTGACATTTTGTATCTTTTGAAGGTGCTCTCTGCTGAAGGACAAGATCTTTGTGATTAACAAAATATTTGTGCTGTAATTGATAGTGAATTACAAGAAAGAGTAGTGCCTGAACTAGACTTCAACTCTTCCAAATCATAATATTGAGTGCAAAATTTGTCTGTTTTCTGAAACAGGGGACAGATCCCATTTTTGTGCCTGTTTTCATACTAGTGCAGAAGCTTTGGGAAATGCTACTGAGCTTTACACCCAGATGATGTGTGCCTGTGGAGATTACCATACTCTGTTTTAATTGTTTTCATTACGTCCTGAGTTATGTGGGCCGTGTCAAGATGTTTCTTTCCTACTTGTTTCTCTTTCTTCTTGGACACTGAAGGATGTTTTAATGTAGAATAGGTGTGGAATAGGAACCTGAGACGGTGCTTTCTTCAAATCTAATAAATGTCAATACCACCCCCACTGTCAGATCCATGTATTTTCAGCTAAGGATGTTTCACAAATACTGTTGGTTGACTCTCCTCCTTTTCTCCTTTCCAGTTGTTCAGGTTTATTGACAAAATACTGTCAGGTTGCACATTGCTTGTATGTACTTTGGTTTCACTGCATGGGGTTTTTTAAAGATAACTGTAAGGTTTGGGGATTTGTTTACTCAGAAGAGGAACATTTGGGACACACTGAAGTGTGGAAGGAACCTCTGCCTTCCTACTGCTTGGCAGTTGGGCTGGAAATTTTTTCATTCTCCCGGTGCAGGCTGCTTCCCAGCAAGCAGTTGTGGGATGTTGTGGTGCTGCCTGCCGAAGGGTGAGCTACGGTGCTGCATCAGCCACACTCAAGTGCCAGGAGGACAAAGGCTGTTGGCCCAAAATGCTCCTGGACTTGCACATTTCAGGCAGTCACTTCAATTTTCTACAAGGTTTTCTTTTAATGATCCCAAGCATTATTATGAGTGAGCAGTGAGCCACCAGTGTCTTGTTCTAATGCTCATTGGCACAAGATGGTGTCTTGATGGAATTGCAGCACTGAAAACGCTTTAAGAGGAGCAGTTGGAAAGGGAGGATGGACTGGGGAGGTGCAGTGGGAAAGGGAGGATAGGTTGGGGCGGAACTTTGATTCCACAGGGCAGACAGCGTTTGAGGGCAACGTGCTTGGTTGGTGATTAACTTGCATATTTGATCCTTGCTCATCTGTCAGCATCTGTGAGAGAGGGGAGATGATTTCTCATGTGCTGTTGACCACAGTTACGTGGGCTGCATCCTGATCCTTCCATCCAGAGACTGAATGCAAACTTCTTCCAGAAAAGTCATGGACTAAATTAGACAGGATGCTGATGAGCACCTGGTGCTTATGGAATTCCTCTCTTCTTAGTGCAGGGCCTTGCCAAGCTTGTAACTATCTCAAGACACTTGGTTTTGATTTTTCGTTCGACCCGTAGGCGATTTACCTGTATTCCTGCGTGCACTCCATCAGCTGGTTTGCTAGTACAGAAGCAAAAATCTGCATAAATGTGATACCCATGTTGGATATAGGTACTGAAATTGCAAAGTGCAGAGTGTTTTACACTGCTTGAAAAAGAGGGAGGTGCATTTGTGACCATATGTCTGAGTCTTTATTTTATTTCTCTTCCAGGTGAGAGACCTTACAAGTGTCAAACCTGTGAACGGACCTTCACTCTGAAGCACAGTCTGGTTCGTCACCAGCGCATACACCAGAAAATCAAAAATTCCCGAAACCACGGGAAGGAGAGTGACAAGGAGGAGACCCAGTCGAGGTGTGGAGAAGACAGTGAAAATGAGTCTAGTCACAGTGGCGCCAACCCTATCTCAGAAAACGAGTGCGATTCTGCAGGGGCCATCGGTAGCCATACATCCCTCATGGGAAGCCTAAACGAGTCCCTGCCTGGCGTGGTCATGGATTCCCCCTGTGGAGAGGAGAGGAATGGTGCCTGCCTCATGGAGCCCACCAAGAGCACACAGAAACAGACCACAAAAGACCAGGAACCCCGGGGTAGCTCCGAGCATGAGAGGCCCTCAGGTTTCATTCAAGACTTGCTGGAGATGCAGAACACACCACCTCCGATGAATCACATCCTTGCCTCTGCAGACAGTGCACCTCAGCTCTTGGGGGTTGAATGACTTGTTAGGAGGTTGGACTCATCCCAGCAGGCAAACCGAAGCCAGCAGAGCAAGGTTTCTAGAGTTTTGTTTTGGAAGAGTGACCTACAGCTATGAGATGAGGAGAGTATGGCAGACTGGATGTGGTGCCATATGCCTTTCAGTATAATAATGCAAGAGACTACAGTATATACTGATTTGAGTGCCTTACTACTTTATTAGATCTTTTGGTATTATAGATTTTTTCAAAAATGATTTTAATATTTTAAAAAATTATTTGGAGAGGACCCTTTTTCATTTAAGCATTAATGTTACCTTTTGTATTGGTGTGTGTGAGCTTGTTCTTGTATATCTGTGATAGTCGCTGTGTTTGTTCTCTGAGCTGGAAATGGGGGCAGTGGGGTGGGAGGCCCTTGGATACCACAGCCAATAACTGGAAGAAAAATGATGTGAATTTCATATGAAATAGTCAGAGGAGATGCAGAGGAAATGTTGATTTATTGTTTTTTCTCAGTAGATGTTCTTGCATTTGCCACACGGTGGAGCATTAAGCCTGTTCCAGGCCTGAACAACGTGGCAGTTGAAGGTGTTCAGTGGTTCAAGCCAATGAATTTCAACCTCACACTTGTTTCCACGTTTTAGCATTAGAAATGGTCTTCTAAATCCTAAGGGGTTTTTCTGGCCATCATGAACTGAACGCGTATACAGAGATGAATTAGATAGCAACGTAACCTATGGAAATTATGCACCCGCTGTTACATATGTTTGATTTTCTTCAGTATATTATTATTATTATTTTATTATTATTTTATAAATCCATCAGTTCGCTTGTCTCTGCAGCCAGCAGAAACCAATGGGCAATATTTGCCCGCAGAGATGCGTAGCGCAGCTTGGATCCCCCCTCAAAGTGTTTTTAACTTAACGCTTTCACCAGCTCCTCCTCCTCCTCTTCCTCCTTCTCCCATGTTGCAGCTCTTCTACTGTACTTTACATGAAGCCCTTCCTCTGACCCGAGAGTGAAGTGGAGGCCAGCAAGGAACCGTCCCGCCTGTGCAGGGGTGCACCTCCCTGGTGGTGGGGTGCGTGTGGGCGCGCCTGTGCGTGTCGGGGGAGAAGTGTTGGAGCAGAGGGCCCTGCAAGACCCCTCCAGGTGCGTGAGAAAGGCACTGCGAGTGCTGGATTGATCCTGTTGCAATCACATCGGTGACAGCGTGCGTTACTTTAAGAGCAAAAAGTTATTCCGTCTTCCAGTTGAAAGCAAGAGAGAAATGCGAGCCTTACCCTCATCTTGCTACTGTCATGTTCTAGAGCAAGAAAATACTACTGGTAATGAAACTACAGATATACAACATGTTAAAAATAAATAAAATTAATTTAAAAAAAAATTAAATTCTTCCTGAGATTTTGGGGTTGATGCTTGAAGACTTGAGGTGTGTGTCTAAATTTCATATCAGTAATTTAACCCCTTTAATGCTGGCAGCTGGGATTTCTCCGTATGGCTCCTGTTGCCGGCAACAGGTGACACTCCAGCCACCAATATTGAAGGGGTTAAGTGAAATGTATCCTACTGTAGCTGTGCATTTCTAGGAGTGTGCGGCATTTTTGTTGTCCTTATTGTTGTTGTCGTTATTGTTGTTTGTTAATTGTCCTTCAGTCATGACCTCTGGGACAGACAGAGCCATAATAGCATTGCCGGAGCCTCACTGTGCTATTCCACCACTGCAGCCCCCCAGCCCAGCCCAGCCCAGCCCTCACTGTGACCCTCCCTCCTTCCCCCTGCAGAAGTGCTTTTCCTGCTCTCACGAGACATGGAGGAAGTGGGCCTCAGACCCAGTCTATATTATATAATATATATATCTATATATATCTATCTATATATTAAAAATTCTCGGAAAATTTCTGGAGACTGAAATCTCACTGTCCAGAATTCAAAGGAAGAGAAGTGTTCTTGAGTAATATTCTTGCAAATAGAATAAGAAAA
>WEKX01009684.1:405720-430143 GCA_013390025.1 Pitta sordida
TAAGAAAAAATGGTTGAGGTATATGTGATTTCTATTTTTTTGTGTTTGTTTTTTTTTTTTAATTTTTAAATAGGGATGTTTGAACCAGTTCAGAAACAAAGCTAACGCTAGGTATAGATAAATCAATCACAACCAATGATTCATTTGAAACTCTACCCAGGTGCATTCTACTTAATTAAAACCAGTTCACGCATCCCGTAAATTGTTATTACTATTATAATTATAATAATTATTATTATTATTATTTGGGGTATTTTTTGGTTTTTGTCATTTGGGGGTTTTGTTTGTTTATTTTGAGGGGGGGGCATTTGTTGTTTTGTTGGGGTTTTTTTGCAGCTCTCCACACTAAACTGCGCAATACTGTGGGGGAGAAGCCATTACTAAACTATATGCTGCAGAACAATGTAGCAAGTAATTAATTCCCAGCATCCTGCCGGGACATCTGCTAGCAATAATCACTATTGATTTAAAGCTTTATTTAGCCTTTATCTATATCCTAGTAGAGTATAAGGTCTTGCCACATTTTATTGACATTTTTATTAGTTGAGTTTGACTGAGAACTGTTGCTGTTGTTGGGGTTGTTTTTGTTTCCCCTCCTCCCCCAATATTAAACTGTGAAATTTATAATATGTTTAAACTATGGGTGAATCTTAGGCTTTAGTTTGCATGTTCAGCTAATTTGTCTCTATACAATTTTTGTTTGAATCTTTTTATTTTTTTCCTCTCTCAGGGCTTTTACAAAAAACAAAAAAACAAGCAAAAAAAAAAAAGAAGGTCTTTTAAAATTTGCCTGAGTTGCAATGGACTTAACATGGAGATAGTTCAATCACTACATTAAGCACTTGACTGTGAAAGTGGAAAAAAAATAAACAAAGGAAAAAAAAGAAAAAACCCCTTATTTGAGGCTGTTGTGAAATACGTAACTTTTGGGGGCTATGTGACAGTCTGATTCCATTTTCAAAATGATTCATCATCTTCTCCTCTCTGTGTGTGTCCTTTCTCTCTTCTCTCTCTCTCCACGAAGGAATTTTAATCCTAGTGATTTCATCCCATGCAGGAAACAGTAATAAATGTGTAGAATTCATATTTTTCTAAAGGGAACTTAAACTGCTGCTACGAATTGTGTACAAGACTGGTTTATGCCACATGAACAGAGAATCACACATTTGTTTTGGTACTTTTACTCCTCTTTTTATTCAGTTGTACAGTACTTCCAAATTCAAAATAAAAAGTAAAACTTGTTCTGTATCAAACCATCTAAGCAATAAAATGTTATATTTAAAAATTACAGGTTACGAAATGGACGTGGCTCTTCTTGTGGGTTTATTGTAGCTTGCTCTCAGACTTAGCTCTGCTGGAGGACGACATACAAGCCAGAGCTTACCTCTGCCACTAGTGTCACCGTTTCTCTTCCTTTGGTTGATCTGAGTTTGAATGGGAGCTGATTGCAGCACTCTGAAAATTCGTGTTCCTTTGGACCACCATTTCCTGGTAGTCAAGCCCCTGTGCAGTGCTGCTTTTCTCCTGGTGTAGTTTGTCAATGCAGCAACCGAAGACAGCAGAAAAGTATTTTGGTGCTGCTTTTCCTGCACAGGCAGTGGCTCAGGGTTCTCTTTCCTTTTTTAATTAATTGTAGCCCCAAAGTCACATATGTGAGTGTCCTTCCAGCATGCTGTGGTGATTAACACTCTTACCAGTTGCTTTCTGTATAAATTAAGTCGGTTTCTGCCACTGTGGTTTTCTTCTTGCATAAATGTTTATGGCTGTGAACTCTTCAGGATGTATTCAAAAGCCACGTGCGTGTCTCAGAAAAAGAGAGAAATCCTTTGGTTTAGCTTGTCAGAGCTGCCTTAGCTGCATTTTATATGCCTTCCTATAAATAAAACGCATTGCACGTGACGGTGAGCCAAAGAGTCATCTGAGTTGTGTATCCAGCTCTGGAGGCCAGGGAATTGCAGTGATGCTGAAGCATCCCCATCTTCCTAAGTCCTGCTGCGATGGTTCTTTCTGGCAGAGAATTGAAGCAGGTTCAGAGTGAGGCAGATTCAGGGGGTGGACTGCTGCTGCCTTCCTCCCTCCAGCCTGCACCTTCCTGGCAGAGGTCAGAATTCCTCACAGCACCTTCTCTGATGAGGAGCTGGCCCTTCACCCCCAAAGAGGGAGAGTTTAAAAGAAAAACAGCCAGGTCTCACCCCGAAAGATGGAGTGGAGCTCTGTGAATGCACTCTGGGTGGGCTCACAGGGTAGAGGGAGGAAACAGGTTCTGAAGGAGGAAACCTGCAGAAAATAAATTTCCCCTCTCCCACCCACTGACCTGAATCTCCTCTCCTCTCGTGAGACTGATGGGAAGCTTGCATCCAAGTAGTGTGGGGACCTGTCAGGAGGTGTAAAATCAAATGAGATGAGTGTACTTGACTAGGAAGTGACTGTGACTAATTACTTACTAAACAAAGCGCCTCCTTCTTGGTCATTGGAGGGTATAACTGCTGTGCCCAGCCCTTTTCTCCTTCTGCCTCATTTGACAGTGACTGTTCCCGAGCTGGGAATTTCCCTGGTCTTCTTGCCAACAGGGTAAGACCCTGCAGGGCAGCTGAACTTCGCTCCTTGCTGGCATTTCCCTTTCCCTCTTCCTTCCTCCACTCCTCCCCCCACACTAATTTCTGTGGCAGGGACAGCTGGAGAGCTGGCCTGAAACATCAGGGTAACACACAGGTAGGGGAGTGGTGGTGGTGCCTCCTCCAAATTGCTGCTTCCTTGCCTCATTCCCTAAAGGTTGTTAAAGGTGAAGCTGCAGGTTAATTCTTGACACGGTGGAGAGTGGCACAGCCTCTGTGGTGTGGATCTGTCTCACAGCAGTGCTCCGGGTATGGAGGCCACACGCTCATCCCAGAGCATTAAGGTTTGGGGAAGACCCAAGTCCTCTGCTACCATAGGGATGCCTTGGGTGAAAATTGGCTGTCCTAAAGCAGGATGCCTGGTTGGAGGATCTTTTGTGTTTTTACTGCCACTGAAATGCAAACAGGTGAAGAGAAGAATAAAGTTATTTGTTTCCCATTATCCAGCTGTCACAAGGTAGCCAGCCTTTGAGGGATGGGAGGGCTGTATGCTTACACCAAGATCTTGAGAAAGAGTACAATGGGAAATAACTGGCTGTTGATACTTAACACAGTTTTTTGGCCTGTTCTGTTGGGGAGGGGGAAAGCCTTTCTAAAAAAAATTAGTGACAATTAAACTAGCAAAAGTGGCAAGGGGCACAAGTTTACTTGAAACCTTTTTCACCAGTCTCTAGGCTGAGGAGTAACACAGGCCATTTTCTTTAGGCTTTTCTGTAATGATGGGATTGAAAATGTCAGTTTGGGAACCCTGAGGCTTAGGACTACCTATCTGCGAGAGTATCAAGACCCCAGCAGAGAATAACCACCACTTGCTGTATGGCAGTCTAAGAGGCACCATTTTTCATCACCCACTCTGACAATGCAGGAAAAGAAAAGAATGAAGAAATGCATCATTGGATTGTTCAACTGGAACATCTCTTAACTGCTGGACTGTGGATAAAGGGCCCACACCAGCATTTTCGAGAACCTGAGTACTGGAATAGCCAACATCAGTGAGGAAAGTGAGTAAAACTTGTACAATGCACCAGCCTCCTCCAGTGGTGTGGGTCACCTGAACCCTCTGACCAAGGAGCTGCAAAAAGTACTTTCCCCCTCCATTCCCCTTCCTTGGCACAAATTGTCATCACGTGTGCTGGGGAGAGGCTGTGCTTCAACAGCGAGAGGGGGAATGAGGGAGAGGCAGGGGTTGGTGCTCCAGTCTGTTTAATCAACAGAAGTGACTTGGGGGATTTTGAAAACCTCCTTCATGACAGGGAGGAGCTGGATGTTTCATGGAGAATGGTACAAGGTTTGGGGAAGGGGGAAGAGTGTGTGTGGGCAAAGGTATCTATCTCACCTGCTGGGATGGCATGACTTGAGTAGACATCTGCACCTTGGGTTGCCTGTGCAGTGTCTGACCTGGGGACGTGACCGGTCACCTGGCTCTGTGAACACTGCAGGCTGGCAGCATTTCACTGTGCAGATCCCTGGACTATGAGTCCCAAGTGGGCTCTGGAGTTCCTGGGTTTGGCCTCCAGCCGCACACTTGAGCTCCACATCTGCTTGTGCACACGCAGAGAAGGAGGGAAACAAACACCCAGAAGCATATTGTCACTGTCTGGAAACCGGTGACTGCCGGTACCTGCAAGATTTGCTGGCGGATTTCCCTACTCTTGGGCAATTAGTGCTGTGCTAGATCACAGGTTTAGAGAAAATGGAAATACGTATCCCTAAAATAACAGGGTTCAGCACAGCTGGGGTTCCCAAGCCAATAGTTCTGCTGAGCAGGTGTCAGCTAACAGCCTGTCCCTCTGGTTTGGGCATAAGAACATTAGCAGGAAAAGTGGCTTGTTATGGAGCCCACCCCAGAGCCTAAACTTTATCCTACACAGACTCACTCAGCAAGTTCAGATCTCTTGGCCTTTCTCAACATGTCCTCAGCTGTGTCTTTCCTTGTCCCCTCAGCTGAGGATTGTGTTTTGGGAATGCAGTTTGAGGTGATTTAGCCCCTTCTCATCAATTCTGAAAGGATGATTTCTACCAAATAAGACTAAGATGTTTCTCCCACATGTTGAGCGGGTGTGAGACATGGATGCTGTTTGTGTCAGCATGTTCAGTACAGTAAAACGATGCTTATGAAGCTGTTTTTCTAGAAATACCTTTTTCAAAAAAAGGAAATTAAGTGGTTTAATACCTGGAAGAAAGAGGGCAAGCTGATCTGCTCAAAGACAGCCATGAAGACACAGACTGCTGGCAGGTTACTGCACAGAATGGCACACGCAATAGATACAGGAGCCTCTGTCTTGCTGTTGTTGTATGCAAGTGTCACTTCAGGTAAGTGACATGTAACCTGCACACATGTACCAGTGTTAACAGGCTGCTAGCCAGACAAAAACCCTGACTGAATTACCCAGGGAAACCTGCAGAATACATATTGCTAGGTAAGGTGCCAAGACACTTTTTCATTTCAGGATGCATCTGAATCACCCTGTAGAGGTGAAACTAAATGGAGTTGAGAAGCACTGTTGAGGCTTTCCAAAAATTCTAGTATTGCCTCTTACTTTCAGTTCTCAAGTCCCTTTTCAGAATTAATACAAAATTTAACAAAAAACCCTCATGAAAAGGAAACAGGAGTTTTTCATACATTAAACAGTAGTAAGTGGGAAGGCTTCTCTGGTTCAACTTCACTGCGTGATGAAGTAGAAAACATTGTAGCAGTCCTGTGAGTAGTAGGAACTGAAAATAGCTTTCTCCTTCCCTGTGCTTGTTTATTTCTCCTGTGCCAGATTTGTCTCTTGTTTGTCAGGGAAAACTGCCAGGAGTGTATGAGGAAACTGGATGATGGGTGTTTGGAATACACTGTTGTGAAAGCGCTTGAACTTCTCTAGAGCCTTTCAGCAGAGGGTTGTGAAGCAGCTCATGAACATCAGTTAATGGGAGGCTGTAAATAAGAGAAATCTGCTGGAGAAAAGCCTTTCCGTCATGAAAGGCCTGATCTGTTTCCATAATCTCCAAGGCAGAGGTTAATGCAGTAAAGGCCAGCATGGCTGTGGGCTGGCTTTCCCTCAGTAATTTTTAGCCTGAACCCACACGTAGAGCACGGCCGTACTGCTCGTAAAGATGTGTGAAGGTTAGGACAAAATGTCAGCCAGAGGGTCGGTGGCTGTACTACAGGGCGTGACCCAAGTGCCTGGGGTACGAGGAACAGCAAAACGTGCCTCTTGGGTGTGTGTACACAGGACTACCAGCCCCTACCCCAGACAAGGAGTAGGTAGAGGAACCGGTTCCGTTACATTTGGGTAACTAAAGCAATTGATGCATTAACCACCCTCCCCTCTCTGGTTACCTGATTGCACAGAGAATGACAGTTTATGTCTGTTTTAAATGAGTAGCATCTGACTTCTAATGGGCCTGCACCCAAAAGAAGTATTTGTATTTCATTTCTTTGGGTTATGGCAGTGCTAGTTGTGAGGTGTAGGCTTGCTTCACAAGTATTTCCCCCATGTGTTTGCAACTCAAGCTTTATCACAAGACCTGTGCTTGGGAAAGGGAAGGTGGCTAGGTAAAACCTGGCTACAAACAAAAAATGTAACCTTTGTCATTGCTGTTTTCCTAGCAAAATGCAGCACTTCTTGGGGTATGGGGCTCCTAGGGAGCAGCTGGGGAGGAGGTGGCACATGGCCTCCCATGTTCTACCCCATGCAACTGCTGCTGAGTGGGATCCAATATTCCTGGATTTGTACACTTTGCCAGTAAGTCCCTTTTTTGGTGGCAGGATATTTAACACCATTTCATCCACTGCCTTCAAGACTCCTGCAGGACTGAAGCTTTAGAGGCTTCAAAGTTACATGCATCAGGTCCATTATATTCCACAGCCAGAGAAAATCAGAGTATCAACCCTCCTGCATGTACACAGCAGTCCATGAAGTCTGTACCACAACACAGTGAGTTTGATTTCTGGTCTCGTGTCTGGATCACTATCTGTCAGTATCTTTCGGAGTTAAAACCACAGAGGTCGCCTAGCACAGCTACCCAAGACACTGAACCTGTTAGAAAACAAGCCAGGGTTGTAGCTGAGGGAAAGGGGGGATCTGGAGAACTGAGCAACACGTGCACATTCTGGCACAGGATCCAGAGCCACATGATGCTTTTGATGCATCTGTTTATTACTTTTTGGTGAATGCACTTCTTTGACAGTTTTGAACCTCTTTCTGAACCAAGAGGATCTCTTGAGCAGCTGTAAAACACTTGCTTTAAAATGAAGGTATTTAACTTGAACAACACTTAATTAAGCAGCCTCTCCCCCAGTTCCTTCAGGCAGCGTTTCAGTGAACTACAGCTGAGGGATATTTTGCAGTTCATTCTGTGATTCTGTGATCAGCAGATCCTGTAAAAGTAACCATACTCCCACTGCAGTGGCTCAGTGACATCTGACTCGGTGCAATTCTACAAATTCAGCAAAATAGGAACTGATGTGTGATGGCCCTTGGGGATTGTCATGGAAAAAAATAAAAGTAACCATGAGGAGTGCTGCAGCTAACTAAAGGAACAGTAAATGACACCCAGGGAGATGCTTTAACCAGCAACAGATGGAGCTCAGTCTCAAGGATCTCGAGGGAATATTTTGCCCTGTGTGAGCAAGCAGTGAGTGACTGCTCTGGCTGCACAGCTGCCTTGCATTTCATCCTGGATGTACCCTTTAGTTGGGGGTAGTGGGAATGGAAACAGCATCACAGCCATGGAAACAGTATCACAACCTGTCAGACTACCCCTGCATAGTGTAGTTTTTAAAATACAAGCTAAATCCTATTTCATACTTTTATTTTCTGAAAGACTGACTGCCTTTCCCATGGTGCCTAACAGCAAGATGTGCTTCCTGGTTTCAGCTTGCTTACAGAAGCAACAAGTTAGGATTAGCTGGGCAAAATGTTATTTCCAGCTGTGAAAAATTAATTCTACCCTCCATGAATGAACCACTATTACAAACAACCAAGCATTAACTAAGTCTTAAATACTGGCTCCAAGGAAAATAAGGCACACTTCATAATAAAGTGTTCTTAGGGTATTTAAACTTGTTTCCAAATATAACCTGTTTTTTTGGTGACAACGTTTGCCACACTGTGTGCAAGAGTCATCAGATACTATTTAAATTCTAATGTTTCCTTTACACTGGAAACCTGCAATGGGGTATACTAAGACTTTCCTCCTTGCTGTGTAGACTCCTGCTAAAGAAAACAGGGTGTTCTTTCTTTCCTTTTCTTGAAAACATATGGGTGGAAAACTTGCCAGCTGAGGCTGGGATCAAACCCGCTGTGACAGCAGTATCCTGTGCCACGGCTCGCCCCTGCAGTGCTGCGGACCCAGGCTCAGGCAAGGAAGTTGCTTCAGTGGTCTGAAGTCTGGGCTCTTTGCTTCAGCTTTCATGGAAACGCTGAATGGGAACCTATTTGTGTCTGAGCATGGTTACAAGGTCAAATTTAATCTAACTCCAGCCACACGAAGCCTGGCTGGGGGACAGCAGGTGGCAGGAGTCTGTACGGAGCATCACTACAAGCCCTGCCTCTGCAACACCTTACCCTGACCCTGGAGGTGGCTACAGCCCTGATGGTTTTTTGGAAGCAAATGCCCTTTACAGCTTTTTGGGGTTTAAGCTTCCTATCTGGCAACTACTATTTTCTGAAAAGCACAGAAAAAGACAGTGCTCAGATTTATTTTGGTGATCAAGATACAGCAAAGAATAATTTTAAAAAGCCAGATACAGTTGCTCTAGCTCCATCCATTTAAATGCTGCTCTTTGAGACGGGCCTAAAGCTCTCTTGTGCTTGTGTGTTATGAGGAGCACGTGTCTGGGGCTTGGGAGATCCCTCAGCTGGCCGATTTGGGTATTACTGGCTGCAATATTTTCCATCTAGTAAACCCAGTACATTGAACTTTATCTCCCTGGTAAGGGCTTTAATCCCACATGCTCCACTAGTGCAGCTTCATGGCTACGAAAACTACAGTGTGTAGCTCCATCCAGGCCCTGCAGGGCAGGACTGCACCTTCTTTTTTAGAACATACACTGTGAGATCATCTTCTCTCTTGTTCAGGCAACTCTGAGGCCAACATATCCGTGCTGAGCCAGCTGCTAAGTCACAGTTTCATTCCATTACTTGAAGTGGCACAGAGAAAGCTCAGTTAAGGCAGGACAAGGTGTGGTTTCAATCTCAGCTGAACAGACAGATAGGGAAGAGGAAAGGCAGGTTAAAGTCTCAGCTTTTCCTCACCAGTTAAGGAGCTGGGATGGTGTAATGCTGAAATTCTACTGTATCTTGGTCAATATAAATGTATAGCTGAGATTACTAATACGAGGGGACAGAAAAGACAGCGAGATAGACTGAAATAAGTGGCTAGAAAGAAGAGAGAGACTGAGACCGCATCTTGCCCTCTTGCTCTTTTCCGGCAAAGATGAGGCAGGCTTCAAATTTCAGAGGTTCTTTTATGTCTTCTGGGATCTAAAAATACATCCACACATCTGATTTTGCTTTTTCTATTATTTTGCCATAGATATATTTCACAAATACAGGAGGCCCAGCATCCTTTATTTTTAAGCCATTTTTTGTTTGCCTTGTTAGTTTTTTTCCAGAGGAAGTCTCACGTTCTTCTGTTTGGATGCAGCATACCAGCTGGAACAACTACTTTCAGAATTACTGAAAAGGCCTTTTTTTTTGTGCCATACTCATGCTTTATTAAAAAAAAAAAAAAAGCAGCACAATGCTAAGAAAAAAATAATCAAGTATACTTTACAAAAAACCTGCAGCTGTTTTCAAGAGATCTGATCTCACTTATAAATGAAAGTCAGCAGGTAAGGAACCAAATGTTAATTTAATACTTCAGTTGCAGTACATCTGAACTTAATCACCCGAAACAATCAGTCATTCTTAAACTGACTGTTGATTGTAGCTACACAAACAATCATCTGTATCAACTGATTACAAAAAGTCCCTGGGAAAATTTAGAGACACAAATGAAAAAATGTCAGAAGAATGTTACTTAGCCCACCTATAAGCTTTTGCAGAAGATAAGAAATCTTTCCGGCTTTGCCCTCCTCTAAGTTATTTGCAACCCCTCTGTGTATTTTAAAACTAAGTGTAAAGCTACTGAATTCTGTTCAGTGAGGAGACTAAACTGGTACAGGATGGATCTATGTATGCAGTTGCCAACACGTTACACTAATGCTTACGCCTTGCTATCTCCATGGAATTGTATTGTGCAAGCCTCAGATAACTTCAAAACGCTCTTGAAACAGCTCTTGTGTCAATCTATGAGGTAGGTACTGTCCTTCCTTTGGAGAAGAAAAAAGAATGGACTCTACTGCTCAGTACATCAGGCACACTGAAAAACAGGACAACCAGCCCACATTAGTATTTGACTTCCCTGCTACTTCCCTGAATTCAGAACTTTCACCTGCAACATTTTGTTTAGCACCATGCATTCCAGGAATAGTCCAGTGAATGATACTTTTGATTACACCCCTTCCAAGCTACGGAAGAGGTTGAACAGAACTGTTTTTAAGGAAGCACTGCCATCACTCGTCTGCTCCATTCAGCTCTGGCACCTACAACTTCATAATCTTGTTCATTAAAAATAAAGATGATGCCTCAATCCTTCAGTCTGATAGCAGCCACTCTTCTTTCTCAGGTAAAATAATCCTGGGAAAGAACAATGCACTGCTCTCAGGAAGCAGACAGCATACAAAGGGCTACAAGTCTCAGACAAGAGGCTCAGCTGATGCTTCGCTACCACTGTAGATACAAACTCTAAAGCAGTTCCTCTTACTGCAAGTGTAGAATTGTTAAGTCTTCACAACTTTTTGAGTAAGTTATGGAACTTTGAGAAAGGAATTAATAGTGGTCCTTCACCAAGGCCATAGTTTATTTGCTGTCTAAAACCATTTGAACATCTCTTACTATTAAAGAAGAAATCCTACTCCACATCTTTTACAGTTTCCATTGTGAAACGTTCTCAAAACCTGGCAGGAGCAGTGATGTGGCAGCATAGTAAACTGGCTGAGTACTGGTAAGAATGTTAAACCATACTAATGCTTGTGCTGCCACAGGGAAAGGGGTGGTATAGAAACAGGCAGAATTGCTACTGTCTCATCTTGAAGTCAGTGAAACTATACCACACTCACCTGATAAAAACAATATCCAGTAACATACCTGTGACACTAAGCTATCTCTGTGTTTAAAATTTGAGTAGAAAATTCAAGTACCAAAATCAAAGTTTCTAACCAAGAGGATAAAGCAGCAACTATGTTCTCCCCATATGAAGAAAAATGAGTACAGTAGACTGACTTATTCACTAGAAATAATGTTTGAGACACCAAAGTTCATGGACCACTGCACACTGGAATGTTATTGCTAAATGTCAACTAGAGCAAATTAACAAGAAACAAGTAATTCAAAAGTGTTGTGACATTTATCATGAGCAGCAGTGGTCTACTGGCCACTGTTCTTATGGACTACTTCTGGCTGGGAAAGTTCCTATGAACTATCCACAGTGAATTCCGAGCTGTATGATCAGAAAAATGGTCTTGATACAACTGGACACTGTCAGTGCTGGTTCCTATGCAAGCTGCCTCCTCTCTTCTTTCATGCTTAGAAGTTAAGCATTTGCACGCTAACGCCAGAGTGCAGAGAAGAGAGATGAAATTATTTGTACAGTCCTTCAACTTCTAAAGGCCTGACTGGTTCCAGGACTAATTCAGAAAGGACTAAACTGTTCATCTCAACAAATAAAAGTAGAGTATTACAAAACAGAATCTTCTGTTCTGATCCTTCATCTTCTTTCCTGAGTACCACTTTATCCAGAGCAGCTCTCATCACCACCCCCTCCAAGAGTACCTTTGATCTCAGGAAGAATTAGAGTACACAGTACAAGATGACCTATCACCAAAAGGAGAAAAAAAAATCCCTCTTGATGTCAGCTTAGAGACATAATCCGAGAAAGGGAACAAGAGAAGTTCAGTGCATCACGTGCTGCAATAGCTATAGGGCTTTAGCATACAAAGCATTTAATACATAAACACTCCGTTGAACCAATGCAAGCTTGAATATAAACCCTCCAACCTACCATGGAATCACAGAATATTCTGAGTTGGAAGCAGAATACATCACTAAAGGCAAACAAAGCTGTTCCATGGAATTTGAGTGGAGATGTACCTCTTATGAAGGCAGCTTTCAGCTGTTGCTAAGTGATCTGTATGACAACTAAGCAATCTTAACTGCAAAAAATACTCTGCCTGGACGAGCTGTATTTCCAGGAAGTTGGACGAAGCATCTTTTCCATAACAAAATGAGTCAAGAACATCTCCACAGTTCATTCTGGCCAAGTGTATAATAAAATAGTGCCAGCACAGGTAGTTTTATAGCTTGGATGCTCCACGCACACTGTGACCCGATTTGGAAGTATTGCTCAGCATTCACTGGCTCAGAAGCTCAGCCCCTAAAGAGCAAGTATAGATCTAAAAGAGCATTTCCACAGGTGGGGATCAGGAAAGGGAGGAAAACAAGACAGAGGTCTTATATGGATGCCTCTTCCTGAAATCAGCAAGCTTCCAGATAACTGCATCTCTTCCTGTGTCCAAAGGCTGACATGCCAACAATTCAAGCCTTGTCCAGGTGCCTGAATGGCAGCAAATTGACACTCTGTCCATCTGCTCTTGCCCCTGTCAGTCAAATTCCTGAATGCAGTGGATGTGGAGCAATACCTCAGTACCTGGTAATCATGTAAGTCACAAAAGGAAATGTCTTGCTTTCACAGTTCTTTTGCTCAAGTACTGAAATGGCACATAGTTAGCAGTGAATATGTATCTGTGTTACTAGTAAGAAAGACAAAGGGAGAAAAAAATAACTCGGACCAATGTACTGACCAGTGGAAAGATGTTTGAGATTTAAGAACTGTAAAGGGTGAATTAAATAGTTTGCCAATGAAAAAAATCATTTGAAACCAAGTGTTTTTCAAATTCAGTTTCAGGTGTGTACAGCTAATCCTTGTAAAGCTTTTTTAAAAAATTCAACATTGTGATATGTATGACATTCTAGTTTCCAGGAGAGAGAACCAAGAACTTACTGAAAAGTTCTTCTGGCTTATTCAAAAGTTTCTTGAGTAAACACAGCAGAGCTATCACAATAATCTGAATACCTAAGCTGCTGGCACAACCGAAATAACTAACCATTTAACAAGTAGGGTATAAAAACGTTTATGTAGTAATAACCAATTCATCACACAAATTCCATGCTTCACAAGTTCTGCTGCTGTGTAAGAGTCTTCCTAATATCTATGCAGATAAATTCAGATTTTTAGGTCACTGCATGCCCAGATCAAAACAGCAGCACAATATCTACCACTACAAGCAGCTATACCCAATTGTGCCTTTAGAATGCAAACTATGCAGAAGTCTAGATGATCAGTGCCTTGCCACTGAAATAGGATCGCACACACAAACTTCAGTGTGTGCATGCTGTAAAAAAATAACATTACTTACTGAAGAAGAAAAATTCATACAGATTCTGATACAGCTGCGATACAATCAAGACAGATTAAGTCACTAGACATTCAGATTAGGGAGAGGAGAAAAATCCTTTGAAGACACTGTACAGATGACAAGCCAGCATTACAAAGAACTCTAAAGGCACATTTCAGGTAACGTGTCTGTTAAGACCAACCGCTTACACACGCAGGCACAAATCTTAATGGCTACCTCCCCCCACCCCCCAACAATTAAAAAACAAATTAAAAGAGAAGTGCATTTTCATTAATATTAACACCATTCAGTTAATCTGTTCAGTCCAAATGTTTAGCAGTATTTTCCTTATGGTGATATGGATTCTCTGCACGACTCCAATCCAAAAAAACCCAAACAGGCAGGATTAGTAAAGGTTCAACTGTTGTACTATTTATCATTACTCATCAGAGCCCACTGGTCTCTTCTGTGCCCTCTTGTAGGGCAACCTCCTCGGTGAAGCTTTGTCTAGGTTAAAAAAAAAGAAAAGAAAGAAGAGACCATTGCATCAACTGCAATTGTTACATGACCATGTATTTTTCTCCTTTTGCCCAAACAAGACAAACTCCCCTTCTAGGGCAGTGTATCACCACAGAGAAGCCAGTTCAAACAACTTGTCAAGGCTTTTGCATCCTAAGCAGAAGGAGAACAAAAAAATGTTTCCATTCTGTAACACACAATTCCAGGGTTAGCTTTGCTCTGTTTCCAGTTCCTAAAATACAAAAAGGAAACCCACAACCAAAAACCTACACCACCTCCGGGTGAAACTGCACACTCTGCTGTTCAGAGAACTTTCATGTTCAGTAATTACATTTTTTGAAAGTTAAATGTTTTGATCATTACTGGTTTGAGTTTCCCTGCCTGAATATGATATACTCTCCTTTAGATGGCTTTGTCTCGCATGAATTGTTTCCACAGCATACAAATTAGCAGCTGAAGGGGTTTCGTTGTGACAAAAAACACACTTTTCCAGAAAGCATCCACATTGGACTATGAAGATGCACTTTGAAATCAGATATCCCACGTGGGGATTCTTGACAGCGAGGGTGGTGAGGCACTGGAACAGGTTGCCTAGAGAAGCTGTGGATGCTCCATTCCTGAAGTGTTCAAGGCCAGGCTGGATGGGGCAATCTGGTCTAGGGGAAGGTGTCCCTGTCCATGGCAGGGATGTTGGAACTAGATGATCTTTAAGATCCCAACACAAACCAATCAATGGTTTTACAGTTAGTGTAGGGAAGCTGCAATACTCTGTACAAAGTGCTAAAGAGATTGCTAAGTGCATGTGTTGACTTAAAAATGCACATTTCCTTAATCAGACAATCTGCAGTAACTTCACTGTTCAGAGTATGTGCAAACACAAGGAGCAGCCAATCAGTACAGTATGAAACGTCTTTCAACAACAAAAATTCAAGAACCTTTGAGATCTTGAAGGTCATATTTTTAAGAATTCTAACCACAATTAAGTACAACTTAAATATCAGTTTTTCCTAGACTTCAGGTTAAGATATGAGCACCTATTTGGCTTAAGAAAGTAATCAGGACAGGGCCCAAACATTACCAGGATGTTAACCCATTTAAAGACAGCTTGCTCTTCATTCAAAAATAGCATTTAGAGCTTCAGGGTTTTTTGTGAGATTGAGACTTTTCAAATTCCTGTGCATGGATTTTATACCATCATTCTTGTGTCTCACAGAAGACAATCTACAAAAAAGTTCACATCATAAGGCACTAGTCCATATACCCATATAATGCTGAAAGGGTGCAGGGCTTAAAAAGCAAAGTTACCAGCTCCTGGCACAACCTCCTATCACAGCTAAGGCCTCTAGCCCTACTGCACTGAATGAAGCTCAGAATATGCTTATTTCATCAAAAGAGAAGTCTTTGCCAAGTAAAGGTAGGCCCTGCAAAGGATTTTCTAAGCAGTTCTCTTTATGATGCTCTTTGTTGTGGCTCTCCCACTTCACACCTGTCAATGCTACTGATAGGAGCTCACCTGGGATAAGGAAAACAAATCTGATTATTACTGTATTATACCCAAGGCTGAAGTTTGTTTCTCACTGAAAAAAAAGATGCTCTCAGCCATGAACCAGCCTCCACCATCCTCACGTGGTATCAGTTTGACACTATCCCAAGGTAGTGGGGAAGGCAAGTTACACATCTGCCTTTTACACAAAGAGTTCAGGGAAATGTTATAGGAGACAACAATACTTCAGCAATATTGTACTGAAACTGTTACTACAATGTAACCAGAAATATATACACAAAACACATGAAAACAAATTTAGAAGTACATCAGAAGCATTTGTTCTACTGCATGCATCTGTTCTGTAATCTTTTACTGCTCATGCTACGTCACCAGTCATTGCATGCAAGAAGCTCTACTTCTATCCATGCTCAGTTATGACAGGGGCAACACATGAACCACTTTCACTTTTCAGCTCAAAAGAGTTTGCCTCACCTCTTCTACTCTGCACTGAAGCCACGGGAAAGCAAAAGAGAAGGAAGAGAAGTTAGGAATATCAACAGTCTAAGGAAGTCAGATATCTGGTTTACTGTTGTAATTTCAGGTACCAAGTGATTCGTGACTTTGGATTTGCGAAGGACATTTATTGTGGCTTTAGTTAATACACACTCCTAATGCTTACTTAAAAATATTGGTCTGTAGGCAAATTCCTGAACAGCTTACAGAGACTTTGAGACAACACCTATCTTCTCCTATTCAAACCTCCTCTGTGATCCAGGTTTGGGGTAGCAGTTTTATACTGTTGAAAAATAGTCTACAGAAATTGTAAAAGTCATCAATTGTCATTATTATATCAACAAGTGAAGCTTGGTCTGTAAAGAACAGGTTGCTAAAGTAACAGTCTAATCATTAAGCACAGTGCTTTAGACAAACTTTTATTCCCTAGAAGAGATGTATGCTCTTATGAGAAATTGGTATCAGATACTTATTTACAATTGATCAAGTAAGTCTGTTATGCTCCAGCTTGCAGAAGACAGTCTACTTACTTATTTGATTTAAAGTTTCTTGGGGAATCCAGCTCATATCAACATCATTCTGATTTGATGTTCCCATCTCTACTTTCTGCACCGGTCTTTTCCTCTGAAAATTCAAGAAAGAAAAAAAGATTTTTCTTTTAAACAAGGTTTGGATAGCACAAGTATTAGAAAGTACTCAAAACGCTACATTTAATGAATTGCAATTATTTCACTAAGGCAGAAGATTAAGGTTAGCCAATGTATGGAGCTCCCTTTGGAGTTAAAGCTAAGCCACTCTCCCTATTAGCAATTTCTTCCCCTAAGCCTCGCATCGCCACTTGTGATGTCTCACAATACTTATTCCACATCAAGACAAAGACTTCATGCATACTAGAGCAAGTTCCTTATTATTGCTGCAAAAAATGTCTGATGATTAACCCAATTTTGTTACGCTTTCTCAGATCAACATAACATTCTTGTGTGTCACCTTGCAAAACAGGTGCCAAAGCACAATAACAACTCCATAATTCTTCCCCCAAGTGAAGCCACTTCAAAAGTATTACAAGTAATACAAAAGTATTACAGACTTCACAAAAACTAACTTATGCATTACACACAGATGAGACTTCAGCTTTCAATAGCTTTTACTTGCCAAATCCTCAGCTGTTGTACCATTACAAATGGAATTCAGGAGTCCCTAACCAACATTATGGCAAAGCTTTGATAAGAACTAAGTAAAGGGACCAGGCAGTTGTTTTCCCAAAAGTCTAACCTGGATTAAACTAATAGGTAGAAATAGAGAGCCTGGGGAAAAGCCACCCAGTAAGTACTGAATCAGAAGAAACACACCCCCAGTGACCGTGGCATGACCCAAAGAGCATGAGCTGAGCAATTGAAGTGTCTTCAGTTATGGACACCCTTTAAAAACTCTCTGGTTCCCCCAGGAACCTCTAAGGTTCTAAAAATGGATCTTCTGAAGTTGTACCTGTACCATCATACACCAGAAGCAACTAATGAATTGCTTTCTTTTCACAATCAGAAAGGTTTTGAATGAACAAGTACATAGATCAACACACTACCCACCTTCCTAGATTCTAGTAACTGATGTAGGCCAACAATGACAAGTAGACCAAGTCCAGCAAGGAACATGTACATGAAGATCCTTTAAAAAACAGTTTAAGAAACCATTAATTAAAAGTCTTAAGTTCTGAAGAGAGTTTACAAAGAGGTGCAGAAACTAAGCCTAGATGTGGCCACATAAGAACTTTTTTCAGGGGAAAGAACCCCAATGAATCTGAAACTGAAGTGCTAATAAATATTATGTATATAATCTGACTTTGATTTTACAAGCTAATCATAAGCCTAATTCTGAACAATAGAACATTTGAAAAATGCTGGATAAATTAGAAAAATGTTACAAATAAATACTGACATTTCATACCTTCAAGAACTTCTTTGCACTATTATTAAGTTTCAAGATATTGGGTCACAGGCAATATTTATATCTGTGACAGCTTTAACCACTTACAAAACCTTTAGAAGTCTCTTATACACCTTTAATACACTACTGCAAAGCAAGTCCTGCTAGGACACTAATTTATGTGCAGCAGAGCTTTGAAAGACCTTGCTTAGCTTGCTCTGTGTTCCACAGTTAGAATTTTACCTATGCAAACAATAGTTTTTTGTGCATTTGGGTTTGAAGAACTTTACATGAAGTATCTGTTGATACTTAGCAAAAGGTTATACATAAGTTGTATCTAAAATGAATTTGGGAAGTAGGCAGATTACGGGTGAAGAACGTGTTCCAAGCTGAACATCTGAACTCAGATTTACAATAAAGGAAATTACGGAGTTAAACTAAAGACGAGACTTAACTGAACATCCCTGTTATGGGGTAATTATCTGTTCATAAGGACATTCACACAAACTAATTCTAATACTTTGAATTCTTTTGAGATCTCCTTTTTCAGAGTATCACACACATTCACATGGCCAATTGTTCTTTCATTTATGATATTCTATTTGAGAGATACACATTACTGCAACAGCCATTTCTTTTGGTTGACTTTTTTCAAAAGGGAGCTTGCTCAGCAAGCGATTTCTCCCTGTGGCAGGACCATTCAGATACTCAGCATTGCCTGCAAGCACTTCTGAAGCTTAACTTTAACTCACAGGTTCACTTAAAATTCCACTCTGGTGTTACAGTATTTGAAAGCATATCCATACTGCATGTGCTCACAACACAAGGTGTGTCAGACCTACTCAGTCTTCGAAAAAAAATCACTGCTGAAAGATGCCTTCTACAGGTAGAGGTTAGTGCAACAAAGAATGAGTGTGAGTTCCTCTATCTTGTACTCCAAGTACATCTTTTAGTTCACATAATCCTAGATCACACTGGAGCTCTCCAGAAGAAAGTTATTCCAGTACTGACAGCAGGAACCACAGCCCAATGCTACAGAAGCTCTGCATCTCTTAACTCTTAGGAAAAAGCACAGAAGCATAACAAAAGCTTAACAGCTTTGAATTGCAATGTTCCTCTGTAACTTCAGGTCTTTTGCTCACGCCCTCCAAGCTAAAGCACATCTGTAAACCGCTTATAGACATGGTAGGGCTCCTCAAGATTGGTACTATTAATAAACACCTTGATTTTGGAAAAAAGTTCTTATTTTCAGTCTGTCAGCACTGTCAAATGCCTGCTACACCATCAACACAGCAGACCTAATATTCAATAAAATGAGGCTGTAAGAACTAGTCTCGCTGGCACCATCAATATCCTGGGCTACCAGCACACCAACCAAACTTGGATCTCCAGTTTCCTTACGTTTCTCCATCCAGCCCATCTTCTTTTTCAATAATTGTAACAGTTTGATTGAAGACAGCATCTTGAAACACATTGCCCTACAACAAAGTTTGCACAAAGCATTTTAAGTTCATTTCTTAAACACAGGATACAAAATACAAATGTTTGTATTTTTCCATGTTTTTAGAAAAATTATAGAAACCAGTAACTCCTGCACAGGACTTCACTAAGTTTGTAAGTAGTGCTAATTTGACTCAACATGTAAAACTAGAAGTGGTTTTTTGCAAGTACAAAGAACAGTCTTATTGTTAGCAAGACAGTCATACCTAGCCTTCAATATGTTATTTGCTGCAACGAGAAACATTACACACAAAAGGTTCTTATTAGGATTATCAAAATACAAAGATACGGAAGCCTGTTAATATTTGACCTGCACGAAAAGAGAAAAAGAATCCCCTATTTTAATCCCTATTTACGCTTTTGGATTATCTTGCCCCAGATTGCAACTAGTGGCCATTTATTTGCCTAAAGTGAAGTCTGCACGTGGCATTCAGGTTGACAGCAGGATTCATTAGCAAACTCCAATCTGAAAAGCACAGTGACAGTTATTCTGAAGAAAGCTTTAGTTTGGTTGGGCGTTTTAGGAGTACAACCCACTACGATACATTTCTAAGGCATTCCAGCTTCCTTTACTGACACAAAAACTTTAAATGCAACATGTAAAGAATTGAGTGTGCAAGGGGGGCTACTCTGAAACAACTAGGCTGTCACTGACTGTGCTTATGTATCTACTGATTTGCTTAAATACTACAGAGGCATTCACTTTCTGAAGAGGTAGTAACTTGACGGAGCAGTTCCTTCCTGACACCTCCACATGAACTAGGAAGGGCCAAACGAATGACACCATCAGGCTTACATTTACATCTTTGTAGTTGAGATTGATAACCAGACCAAAAGGACGACCACCCATAGGTTCAGCAGGGATGAAAGAGTACTCAAACGTGGCTTGTCTCTGTGGTGGAACCACTGTGTTCAGAGAGAGAGCTGTGAAGTTCTGGATATAGAACTGATAGTCTTGAGGATACCGGAAAGAAGCGTCGAGAGACTCGACAATGAAATCCTCTGTACCCTTATTGGTGAAGCCCACCAGAAATTTTACAATGTTGTTTGCTGGAAAGTCTGAAACACAAAAAAACATTCAACCATTAGAAACTTTCATACATCACATGTAGCAAATTTCTAAGCAGAACAGACTCGGTGGTTTTAGAGCTTCACTGTTTTATGCGCACACTTACACAGCTTAAGAAACAGTAAAGAGAATGCCAGATCAGCAGAGGACTCTTACCTTCACCTTTCACAAATAAGATGGTTGTATCAGCACTAGGTGAGGCTTTAGGCTCTCCTGACAAGTCTTCTTCCTCTTTTTCTTCTGTCTAAGACAAGAGATTTCTTTTAAAAATCCTATAATGATCAGTGAAGCAAAGACCACGCTTGGTTCAGGAGAATCCCATCCATCAAAGCCAGCAACAACAGCAGGTACTCATAGCAAATCCTGCTGTTGCAAGATTAGCATATGGTCTGTTCTCCCTCTAGAATGATTAGCATCACTTCCAGCATTTCTCTTTCTACTTGTTGTAATTGACATGGTGGCTAATCTGAACTACATTTACCTCTATTGAAAGGAAAAGAATAGAATCTAAATGTTAAGTGTTCACATCTCAGATATTTCTATTTAGAACACAAGCATTTCCAAAATACACACAGCCATAAGACAAATGAGAGCTTCTACTTTCATTGCAGAGGGAATGTTTATTGCAGCTTTCTATTCAGTTTTAATTAGTTAAGTGCACGTACACCTGGAAATGTTGGACTGTTGGAACTAAGCAAGTTCATGGACCTATTTCCAAGCTCCCCTCTGTGATGGTACACTTTTTAATTTGGCAAATGCAAGCATTAAGAGCTTATTTTGCACCTGGGGATCAGGTGACCATCACCACCCCCTCTAAAGATAAACAAGGCTGACCCAATTTTAAATAGCCTCAGCTAATTGCTTGCAAGCCAGTTAGATCATTTGATTTCAGTGCTTAAATGACCACCTGAAGCAGTGGATATGCTCTCAGATACACGTACCACGAACTAGGGAAACAGAGCTGAGCACCCAGCATCTTTATTTCAGGGTACTATGCAAAACTGCATCTTCCATTCCAGGCACAAATAAAAGACACTGACTAAAAAGTGTAATACTTGGTACTTGAGTCATAGACTATTTATTAAAAGCAAATGACACCCAAAAGGTTAACAATATTCCACCCATACAGCCAATGCATACCTTCTATCACCTAGCAAAGTGAGAGTTCATACAAATCTAAGTACATAAAGTGTCTAGCAAGGCTAATACTCAACTGCTTTAAGGACACCACAAAACTACATAAAATACTTCACTTATTTTTTTGCAGTCTTTTCTTGTTTTGAAATTGTGTTGTCAATTAAGTTTAGTTAGCTGAATTCTTTTAACTGTGCTGCCTTGTCTGATGAGTTTTGCTTAGCCCGAGTAACTAAGGTTGCTGAAGCCTTGGGCTGCAAGCTGCAAACTTTCACCTTGAAAGGCTGAACTGAACTGTTGCTTAGCTCTGTGAAAGAAGGCTTTGAGACCAGCGCAAACTGAAACATTAGGAAGCCACAACTCAGCAGAAGACGCAACTCATCCAGATAAATACAGCTACAGAGATAGAATTCAGTAAGGAACAAGAAGAACCTAGAACAAAAATTACCATTAAACCAAGAGACACATGCAAAAAGCGTGAAGAACAGGTTGCACACAGGTTTTAAAGATATAAGAGCCCAGAGATTTCATTCTGGGTCCATTTCCAGAGGGATTCAGCTCAAGCTGAAAGTACCTATTGCAGTATGTAACACTAAATTATTCAATTTTTTTTCCTGTATTGGACATCCGAAACTCTGCTGAGGGAAACCCAGGGCAAAGAAAGTTTTTTAACGTCTGTCAAGCTGTAGCAAGTGACCCTGAACCACAAGATGCCAGGGGCATATCCTGCAAGGAGTGTCAGAGGCTAGGAATGTAACAAGTGAAAACTAGCTACAAAAACAAAGTTGCAGAATTAATACACAGCTTAATTAGTGAGTAAGATGACGTTTCCCCTTGAAAATAAATACCAAAGAAGACAGAATGAGGTAGTTCTATACCCCAATGTTGTTCTCAGTTTACTGAGGCGCAGCTTCAGTTGGAGAAGAACTACAAGAGGGCTCCCATGAGAATGTAATTCCCTCACTTGGTGCTCTTTTTTTGTGACCCACAGTTTTGGCAGTAAGAAATCAAGCTGCCCACAAGTGGTTCCTCAACTGGTAATTCAGGAAGAAAAGATAAATCTTTCTGACACTTTAAACTGAACACAAACTTAATTGGAGATCACAGGATATTCCGAGTTGGAAGGGACCCACACAGATCATCTAGTCCAACTCCCAAGTGAGCACCCACCCGCAGATTGAACCCACAACCCTGGAGCCCTGGGCACCACGCTCCATCCATCTGAGCCTCCCATCATCTAGGCCATGTCACTGAGCTGTGGAAACAGGTATTTGAAAACAGCAATGTTAGCAAACTCATACATAAACTATCCAGCATTCAAGCATTTTTTGTCTAATTCATACCCTTGAAGTAACACTCATGTATAATTACCAAGTCTGTTGGCTCATCTTCTTCAACTTCAGCTTCATCATCTTCATCTTCTACTACAGTATCTTCCACAGCTTCCTCATCTTCTGTAGCATCCTGAGCTGCAACTAATAAACTTGAACCTACCAAAAAAAAAGCAAACACAAGAAAGCCGTTCTAATGCCTAGTTAGGCAAGAGAAAATTTATACCAAAGCACAATTCTCAAACTAACGCTTGAAGAACTTCTTAAAAATCTGTCCAATATCGTGTTTCGAACCCTCAGGTGCAAAACCATCACATTCAAATGATGCATGTGGTGACCTTCCAGCCTTATTCCTTCCCTAATAACTTTCTCACCTACTCATTTATCTGCCACTAAGGTCAAACCTAAACAGTTTACAGCTGGATGGCAAGAAGTTTAGCATCCAAACAGGAACGCTCAAATTTGCACAAGGCAACAAATTTGCCTTAAAAGCTACTGTTTAATTTTGTAACACATTAACATATGAAAACAATTTCATTTTGTGAACAAAAAAGTAAAAGTAAGACATTGCTTTTGCCAGGACATTAATATAGTAAGTATGGTTTCTTCTAAGGCTAGCAAGTCTATAATTAATGATCGGCATAATGATAACAGAACAGTATACTTTGAAGGTAGCTCAAAAGTTACTACTTTTTGCACTTGTTTTCCCTCAGGGCTTAAAACAATTTATTTTTTAGTATGACCTCCTCAATATCCTATACTAATACTATACCCATATGCAACAGAACCACAACATTAGTCAGAAAAGAAACCTGACCTAGATCAGCGCTCCGAGACAAGTGTAATCTGATAGTTCATTGCCTCTTTGCTTTAATGGAGCCAACACTCATACATTCAAACACTGGGCAAACACGATTAATGAAAACATTGGCCACGGGACAAAGTTCTGCCCATTTGCAGTTTGGAGCACGTGTAGGCAAGGCTGAGAACTTTTAAAGCATATGCACAACAGCTCCAGTGTTTTTTAATAAACCTAGCGTTTTCAAAATACGAAAGAGTAGACATGAACGGATGATCCATTTACTAAGTCTGAATAAGATCTAACTGCAATAAATACCCATTTAAAATAATTACGTATTTTAAAACTTTCACAGGAAATAAGAATTATTGAGCAGGACAAGTATGACCGAGGACTTAAGAATTGCCAGTCAAAGCCAGAAACGTCAAACACAACCCCTCAAGAGTGGTTTGAAGGTACACTCAAAGACTTTTGCCCAAGCACGCGCAATACTCAGCCTAAGCCTTAGCTACCGTGATTCTATTCGCCAAAATTTTTAACTTGCAAGTGTACAAATAACGATGTTTTCTTTAATTGAAAATGAGCAGGGTACAGCTAAGCTACAGGCCCACCGCGCTCGCTCGAATCCCTAACTTACAGTCCTTCCAAAGGATGTCAGGGGCTGCTGCTGATGTGGCAATAGCGGGAAGGGAGAGCTGTGGGAAGGGACTGACACAGAGCGTGTGCGGCAGCCCACGGCAAGGGCTGGGGAGAAAGCCTGCCTTCCCTCTCCTGCCTTCCCAAACTTAGTCCTAGCAGGGAGGCAATTTCCAGACCGTGAATCAGATAACGCCACAGCGTAAACAGAGATTAGCGCTCCCCGGTGTCGCCAAGGACACTCGGGGGGTGGCGGCAGGCGAGGTGGGAAGGCGGGGGGGCACCCGGCGCATCTGCGAAGGAATGTGGGCAGCGGGGAGCAGGACGAGCCGGCTGCCAGCTCCTCGGGCAGGGTCTGGGCGGGCCGGGGTCCCGGCCGGGCCCGAGGGGCAGCGGCGGCAGCCGCAGGGCCCTG
>WEKX01009684.1:430159-441920 GCA_013390025.1 Pitta sordida
GCCCCCGCCGACGTGGCCCCGCCGGGCAGGGGGAGCGGCGGCCACGTCAGGGCGCGGGAGGAGGCGCTTCCAGGGGATCCCGTTCCTGCGGGGAGCGGGCACGACACCGGGTACGGCAGCGGGTACAGCACCGGGCACAGCACCGGGTACAGCACCGATCACAGCACCGGGCACAGCACCGGGTACAGCACCGGGTACAGTACTGATCACAGCACCGATCACAGCACCGGGCACAGCACCGGGCACAGCACTGGGGACGGCCCCGATCCCGGCGTGGCTCTCGGGACTGTCCTGCGCCGCGCCGGCGGCTGGACGTGGGAGATCCTCGCGGTGTTGCGAAATGTGAAATACGTAAAAATTCTGCGGAGCAGGGGCGTTCTTTGGTGTTGGGTCTTTGCGTACTTTTCGGGCCTGATAAGGAGGAAGGAGGTTTAGCCCGTGAAACAGCGCAGCTGCCGAGCGAGCTCTCAAGTGTGTCAGGAAGACGAGCGAGTCCTCGGTAAAATCGCCGTGTTAAGGTTTAGGGCTGGGTGTGCTTCAGTGATCCCGCACCTGGGGCGAGGTTAACGCAGCTTGGGAGGAAGGATGTACGTACCACTCTTAGTGGACATAAAGAATGCAGAATTCACAGGCCACAGGGACTCCCGAGATAAAGAAGAAAATAATAAAGACAGCGCAGCAACTCTGCTGAAATTAGCTCCGATTGGGTAAAAGGTAATTCCGGCAGGGGGAGATTGCACCCACCAACCCAAGACACCCACCGACTCCAGGGCAGAGAAAGATAGAGCGTGTGGATCAATTAGCACGAGAAGCAAGAGTATCATTAACCAGCGGAAGATAGAATACTAAGAGAACTAGGTAACTTGTAGATAATGAACATTAATCACAGAAATGGCAGTGTAATCATAGAATATTCTGAGTTGGAAGGGACCCACAAGGATCATCGAGTCCAACTCTTAACACTGTCTCCCTAGTGGGAATCGAACCCGGGTCTCCCACACGCCAGGTGGGGACACTTACCACTGTACTAAAGTGGATTTATGCCTTTGTTTGCTAAAATGTATAAATAGTATCACAGTATCAGTAGTAGTAGGAAAGTAAAGTTTTGATAGTTGGTGTGATTGACTTGTGGAATGCCACTGAGCACTCGGGCTTGCACAGCTGTGAAATATGAAATAATCAATGTCTTTCTCAAGGTGTTGCACGTCGGGTGACAAATCCTTTTTTTATTTATTTTTTTTTAATAAAAAAAGATCCCTTCCACCTGGGAGTATTCTGTGATTCTATGGGAAGTGCTGATTCTGTCTGTGTGGGGTCTCTGGCAGCAGTGTGAGAGCCTGTGCCTTGAACTCGGGATGCTTCTAGCACAGGGAATGCCAGTTGTCTTCGTCTCTGTTAACGTACTATAACAGAGTAAAATTCAAAGGATAAAATCCAAAGGTGTTTTTTTTTTTTTTTTTAGTAGATTAACACACCTCTGGAAGGGGCAAGGATAAAGCGTATTACTGAAACAAAAGTGCTGTCAAAATCTCGTGGTTTGGCCTTTCTTTAGAATAACTGGGTTTGAGTCATATATTTGGTGGTTTAATTGAAAGTTTCCCAAAGTGTGAGAGGCAATGAATGTGGTCCTGATACATTGCCTTTGTCTCAGTGGACCTCTTGTTAAATGCAATGTCAGAGTTATTAAGATGGAAAGCTTTCCCCAAGCCCTACAATCAAAACATTCAGTGAAAATAAAAATACTAAGGCCAAAACAGCCTCCAAGCTTTCTCTTTTCTCACGCAGTTAATTGGGCAATTTGCACACAGGACACGATGAAACAAGAGTAGTGTTAAGATACATTCTATATGTTGTGGTAACTTTAATTTGTCATTTAGGCATTTGCAGCTTGCTGGAATGGTAAGTGTAGTCTTGTAGATTTCATTTTTGATTCTCATTCGCTGGATTTTGAACCTGCAAATTACACAAAGAAAATTATCATAACCATTCTAGCTAAGTTTTATCTTAGTCTTCTTTTAACATGCTGAAAACTTTATTGAAATGCTGTGTATTTCAGTATTGACTGAAAGTGACTCATGATTTTGAAAATTGGAAAATATTCATTGCTACTGATAAAAGTATTTCTAGTCAGATAATATCCACACAATGGTATAATATTACTTTTTCTGTAATCTTTGGCCAAACAAGTTTGATTTAACCTAGACATAATTTGTTGGTATGGGGGGAAGGGGAAAGCAGCTAATTAGTCTTTCTTCAGGAAAGTAAAAGAACACTGCCATGCTGTAGGAGGTTTTCTATATAGCACTGTAGGATTTGAAACGTTTTATATCTTCTACATAGTGACTGTGTACCTTATGTGCTGCTTTTCCATCTGAGTTAACTGCTCTTGGTGTTACTAATTATTTAACTGTATGGTGCTGTTACTGAATTTGCACATGTTGAGGGTACACAAAGGTGTTAATTAACAGTGTGTGTGAAAATTATTTAGGTACCTTGACTGGGTTCAGCAAAACACTAAGCCAAGAATGACTGCAGTATTTCAACTTTGCCTAAAAGTACATTAGGCTGCATTTCTTTTGTACTAAGTACTGTACTCATTTTAAACAAGTTATAATTTGAAAGAAAAGCCTGTGTGAAAGACTGAAGTAAGATGCAGAGGGGTTTTTTTTGAATGGACTGCTCCATGTGTGCATTCACAGACTTAATAAAATAAGTGTTGACATTATTTACCACTACATATTTTGACTTCTAGATTTGACATCTCTTATGTTGGATGCTAATTCTGAGAAGACTGGTGCTCTCTGGAAGCTCACATTGCCCATTGGAATGTGATTGCAGTCATGTACAAGAATTGTGTCTTTGCATTTAAAAAAAAATTTTCAGTTAGAAATTCCAACTAGAACTGTTACTAGGGAATATGCATTCAGTTTCATAATGTGTATTACAAAAAGAGTGAGCATCCTAGTCTCTGGAGTATGTATAAATAAAGTTTACCTTATATTTCCATTTTAAACTTCTGAAGTGAATTCCCCAGGTGTGTGTTTCTCATTTCAAAGATACTATCAAAAAGCAAATAACTGTTTATGTACATATAGACAGATTTAATCATTTTTACATTAATACATACTTGCTTTTGTCACGGCCAAGTGTTTAAGAATCAGCTGGACTCGCCTTTTCAGCATTTACTCAGAGCCTTCTATGAGAGATGAATTTTAGGAACAGGATCATAAATAAAGTCCTAACCCATTGTCTGCTTCCTGCCTGGTTTTGGATGATGTATCAAGATGTCTTCGGAAAAAACTGCCTGCATCATAACTTGACTAGGATAGACATCTTGCTTGTAACAGAAGGAAATTGTGTTGGTAAAATCAGGAGGACCACTTTCATACTTGCTCCCTGAGTTTTCCTGGAATTTTACATCCTAGCAAAAAGTTTGGTGGGTGGTTTTTTACCTCAGTTGTTTTTCTGTGGACAGTGCTATAGGTGTTAACCGCTTGTAGTTGCTGCCACATACCAAGAACTGCACAATTCTCTTCAGGTTCAGGTCAGTGCAATAGTTTTGATAAGTAACCCCTCTAATCCAGAGCACCTCAAATAGGTAACTTGTTGTTTTTACTGGAAGTCTTCTTGGGCTCACAGATAAGACAAATTTTTCTGCTTTTCAGAAAGTGTCAAAAGCTGGTAAGTTTCCTTCTAACAGCTGGTGATTTTGTACCCTTCCGTATTTCATTGTGCCTGCTGAAATGAAAACAGATAATACGTACTTCTATATGTACTTCCAAGATAATTGTACCAACATTTATCTCCATTACTTTTTGTAGTTTAGAGAAGGAAATCTATGGATATGGAATTCTGAGATTTTTTTTCATTTTAGCTCCTGTAGGACTTTTCAAAATTCCAAACTGTTACTATATGTAGGAGTTATTAATGAGACTCTCCCACTTAGACCCATCAAGCTGACATTATTCTTTCTCACCACTCTGGGGAATCAGTTTATTTTCAATTGATGCAGGCAGAATGGGGTCATGTTGCAAGCCCCTTCCCTGGAAGTCCCATCGTCTCCTTCTGACTAGGTGGTAGCACAGGAGACAAAACAGTGTTCACAGGAGGTCTTCATGAGAGCTGCTAGGTTTTTGCCTGAACTGTAGGGAAGTTTTTGGTTTGCCTTTTTTTTTTTTCCAGGAAGGAATTTTATTTACCCTATTGCAGCAAAATTTTCTCAAAGACACACAGATTTCTTATTTTATCTGGGAAAAAAGAGAGAGAGGGGATACCTCTCTGGAGACTGATGACTTACCTTTTAGAAATATATGGATAAATTGTGTTTGACTAAATAACTAGATTAATTTTTGAGAAATGGAAAAAAACCAATGAAAAATCTAATGATCTGGATAAATTTCTCATTCCTAACCGCGATTGCTTGATCATGGTTAATTTATAGATTCCTTATGCTCTATATGACGGCAACAGGAAAATAACTTCAGAGCACCCTTTGGCCTTGTTCAAGGTTGCCCAGCTTAATACTCTCTGTAAAACTTAAGTTGAAGGTTGGGGTGATGGTTTTGCAGTATATACAGGCTTAAAGCATACAGAGTATTTTTAGGCACCAGATGTTTTTATCTTCCTTCTGCATGAAGAACAGAAACAGAGTTGTTGACACGAAAAGATAAAAAGCTATTTTTATTCTACACTGTAAGTTAATTATTGCTACTAATTCAGTGATAGGCCAGATATTTGGTAGATTGTCATTTTGAGCATGAATTTCACAGGTCCAGTCTTTCTCAGCCAAGAACAGGATGTTACACTGTGAGATTAGGAAAGGACAAAGCTGCAGAGAGTCCTTACTTCTGAAGAGTTTTCCAGTTACTTCTAAGTGTGCCAGTTGTGAGATGTTAGTAACAGGAAAACCTAATAGGCTACCTTCTTTAAGGGAAAAAACCTAACAGACCGTCTTATTTAAGCAAAGGATCAAGTATTTTCATTAGTTAAGCAGTTTAATTTAAAATGAATGTATGGAAAGAATACATAGGAGGGGTAACGTTTTATAATCTGCAAGAAAACTTAGCCTGAAAGTCAAAGTGAGTTAGTGGCTTTAGGTGTGCAAAACTAAAGATTTGCCAGGTCAATTTAATTATGTTTATCTACTAACCCTTGTAGCTTGAAATGCCAGAGATGTCAACTTCAAGATTACATATTAAATTCACATTTCTGTGAATGCAAATCCAATTGGTGGGTGTGAGAGTTTCCTTGTTTTGGAGCCGATGTGGCACAGTGGCTTAAGGTACCAGGATTCCCTTTTACTTAATTTGGACTCGGCATGGAAGAATTCAGGAGTGGCAATGAATCTGATGGTGCAGTTCTTCATAGCTAACTGACACACTTCAGAACTGCTTGTTCTAGAGGAGCTTGGGGCTTTCCCAGACATGGATCTTGTTCACTAGTGGCAAGCTCTGAGGTAAAAGGCTGCAAACCAACTTCCCACAGTTCAGCAAGTGATCCCATAGGGTTTTTTCTCATGAGGAGTAAAACGGGGCAAATGATGCCATATGGTCTGGAATATTCCTTTGGCCAGTTGGTGTCAGCTGTCCTGGATGTGTCCCCTCCCAGCTCCTTGTACACCCCCAGCCACCTTGCTGAAAGTGTCTGGTCACGGCTTGAAATTAGGCGATTACATTAGGTGATCTGTGTCAGTCAGAATTCCACACCTGAACTCCCACGATCTTTAGGAATGCAGTCTTACCTTTAAAGTTTTTAAAGAAACTTCTTGGTCAGAACCTTCAGCTTGAGTTGGTGGAAGTTTGTCCCAAAAAGGGAAGGGGAACTGCTGTGCATGGGATCTAGGAAAGTTATAGATACTTAAAATGCTTTACAGTATCAGCCTGAGTTATACTATAGCTGGTAATTTCAAAAGAAGTCATATGCCTTGACAGCATTCTATTCAGAGAAGGCGGAAAGGCAACTGAGGATAAATTTGAGTAAACTTCACCCACACTTTTACTGTGTAGTGGAGTTTTATCATTCTGCTATTGTGAAACAAGAAGTGACGCCCCTCTGTTCAGTTTATGCAAACTGTCTTTTCACTAACTCCAGGGGAAATTTTCCATCTGTGTCGATAAGTCAATGTGGGCCATCATTACAAAGTGATTAAAATTAAGAAGTTTACCCTTCTACAATACCTGCATCAAGCTCCAGTGCAGTGACGAGTCAGAAGAGTGTAATTGTCAGATTTTGGCCTAACTTAGAGAAATTCCCAACTTTAAAGCAAGAATTAAAAAATCCCCCCAAACCAAAACCACCAAGAAATCAAAATTCAAATATTGGATAACCCATTTGATTGTAAAAATGAAGAAAATAAATGTTTATGTTAAAGCATTGAGAAATCAAAAAGCCTTCCATGCTCAATGAATTGCTCTATTTACTGAATTTTGAGAAGGCTGATGAAAGGGAGATTTTATTTGCTGAAGACAAAGGTAGAAGCCAAAAAACATGTTTGAAGTGCTACTGAGTTTGTCTGTTGGAAGAAGGCTATATGTTTTTTTACTGCATTTCCCAGATACTAGAATAAATTTAGTAATAAAGAGGACTGGCATTTGATCCAGCATTTTTAAATGTTTGAGTTTAATTTTTTCTCTTATATCACCCGTAACTGAAAAAAAAAAAAAAAGAAAATTATAAATAAGAAAAAGCATCTCAAATTCTGGTGGAAACCTCTCAGTACTTCCTCTTTTGTTGTGATGTATTACAGTGTTCTTTATACTTGTTTTCACTTCTCTCTTTGACTGTACCAGGCCTAGTATATGTTCTCATGCAAAGGATCAGATTATATACTCATGTTATTCTCTCTCAAATTGTTTGGAGGCCTGGTCTGTTGTCCAGTGGTTGCCTGTATAATTTTGAATTTGTAAAAACTGTAATTAAGCATAATTTAATTTACATATTAATTAATTTTTAAATTAATCTCTTTTATATTATACATCAGACCAGCACTCCTATATAAAATATTGCAATGTAAGTGTTATTAAAGTATTGCTGCTAATTTTATCAGAGAAAGGTATTTTCATCATTCCAGCAGTATAAAATCTTACCATGACCACTTCTGGACCGGAGGTTTCCCTAGTCAAGCTCAAATGATCTTCTCCAGAAAACTGTTTACGTATCAGGACCAAAATCTGAGACAGGTGGTTGAGTGAGTAAATAAGACACATCAGTTGTGGAGGATTCTTTAATAATGCAGTCCAGGAGTGACTTCCCATTTATACAAATGGCTCTTCATGAGGAAGTACAAGGGCCTTAACTGACAATTATTCTGGCAACAAACCATCCCCAAGATTCCTGCAATTCTTTTTTAATAGTGTTTTCTTCTCACCAGTCCAAATTTATCCTTTGATGTGCTGGTTCTTTTTGCCTAGGGATTCCTCCTCTGGGAAAAATGTCCACATCCAAAGACTCCTTCTGACTGAATATGCAGAAAGGTGTGTGGCTTCTACAGCAGGTGTTTGTATGACTTAATGACTGTTGTTTTCTCACACTTGTCCTGAAGCTTTATATGGAATCAAAAAAAGAATTAAGTTTCTTACAGTGCTTTCAAAGAATATTCATAGAAACAATACAGCTGAGGAAAATAGGTATTTTGTTTGTTACTTAATGATGTATCACATGGCCTCCTCAGCATGTGTACTTTTTGATCAGGAGTCTCCTATCCAAAATATGATGGCATTGAATGAATGTTCACAGCAGCCCTGAAGTGTCATATTGCCTAATTTCTCTTTCCTATATATGTGTACCTCTTTCATTTAAACAAATGTGTTGTATGAAGTCCAAATATAGCCTAGAATATTAGAATATCAATCACACTGCATGAGACAGGGAAGATTTTGGCCTCTTGCCGTGCTGTTGTACAAAGAGAATTGAAGCAAAAGGGCAACAAAAAGCAAAACAGGATTTCTCTTAATGTCCAGAATAGCAAGGACAGCTTTTTGTGGCACTCACACAAAATTGCTTGCTATCACTCTTTGACAGATGCCACTGTAGCTGCAGTGAATTTGGGGAACCTAAGCTCAGCTGCACCAGCTGAGGCTGTATCTCAAGAAAAGGCCATCTGCCTTGGTGGGTGTATGCAGCTCCTCACAGCTATTTTTGCTCTGTGTATTGTGACAGCTTGTGGTGATTGTGAGCGAGAAAGAGAGACTCACAGCTTGCAAGAAAGTGGAAGGACTCAGCTACCAGGGAACTACTTCACTCTTCATTACATTGTCAGATTAGGAGGGGAATATAACAGCCACTGCAGGTTACTTCTAAAGGTACACATAAGTGAACAGAGGGCTGACTTTACACGTCTTCTCTGTTAATCATTGTTCAGGATGTAGATGATGTCCATTTTTGGATCGGTTTTTGTGTCAGTTGTCTGGTTTTAACAGTCCCTTGCCCATATGCTCTGTTTCCTCCTCTTATGTCTCTCTGTGCTCTGTACAGCCCTATCATTCTTGTCCTTAACTCATGCGATGCCAGTGAAGTGTAAGAGCTGACCTCAAAATCTAACAACGTCTGTTGATTTAAACAGGCTTTGCACCAGCTCAAGATCTGTGAGACAGCACTGTGAACTACAAACTACTGCCCTGGCATACTTTGGCAGGGGACACAACAGACAAAATGTCATGGCAACTCAGCCTGGCATGTGGCAGTTGAATTCCCTCTCACGTTTTGCCTCACCAACAGGTCAGATTTTCCAATATGGGCTCAGAAACACAAGTTCCTTCATGAAGCTTTTCTCGCTTTTGATTCTACATTTTGTCCTGCCGATATTAAAAGGGAGCTGTGAGTGGTCTTCTCAAGACACTTCTTCCAGGAAGGAGCAACACTGCAATTCTCCAAGAGATTCTGAGTATGGTCTCTGTACTCCAGTTCCCAGCTTCAGTGGGAACCAAAACATAATCTTGTCCTACATAACAAGGAGCCGTTTCTCTCACATGTTCTCACTCCTCTTTCTGGCTGTAGTTGTTGTGCATTTTTTACATCCCTTCTTAAACATGCTATTCCAGAGGTGCTACCACTGTTGTGGATGAGCTTGGCCAGTGCTGGGTCTGTCTTGGATCTGGCTGGCACTGACTCTATCCCCTCTAAAGAGGAAGCTGCTGGCAGCTTCCCACAGAAAGCCACACCTGTATCTCCTTCCTGCTTCCAAATCCATGCCACATAAGCCCAATACTCCTCTCTAAAAATGCCTTTTATGTAGTTCCTAATGCATTTATCTTCATGTCTTGTTGAGTGAACACAGGAAATATGTATTGCTATCTCCATTTCAGAACTGCAGCCCTGAGACTCGTATGAGGGGAGTCACCCAAGGCCTCACTGTGACCAAGATGAACCAGGAGTTCAGAGCAAGCTTCGCTCTTGGTAACATAGGAGATTCTCCTTCTGAAAGCACCACTATTGCCTAGTGGACTGTTTCCATTAACCCTGTTGCAGATGAATTGTTTGTACAACAGTTTGTGCCTGTTTCCAAATGAGTGCTCAAAGCCCGGAGCAAAACAAAGCAAGCTGCAGACTAAGGCTATAGAAGAAGTTATGTGGAAGCCTGAAGCAAAGAAGGAATAAAAATAAATGTGGGAATCCTCTGGCAGTGCTATGTTTCAAACAGTGCGCTGTCATTATAAGAAATGGGTATATTTACTTAAAAGCACTGAATAATGTATTGTTCAGTGACATAAGCCTGTAGGATAGCACATTCTCTGAGTGTATGGTTTAACCCAGATGAATCCTCCAACACCTGGTTCTAGGAAAGAGATCAGTAAACGGGTGATCTTAATCTGATTTCTGTTGCAGGAGACTGTACACTGGGTTAAAATGAATATGCCTGTACAAAGGCACGTCTCACCTCCTGACACTAGTGGCTACTCAGATGGGGTGAAGGACCAGGGGTGGTGGCAGGGCAGCAACCGGAACTAAGCGGGATGGGCAAGTGTCTTGGTGTGTGACAGGGCCACTGGCAGAGGTCCTGGCTATTCCCAAACCAGAGGTGAACCCTGTTCTGCTGCTGTATTTGTGTGTAAAGAAACAATGCCTTAAATAGCGCCGCTTCCACTGTCAGAGAGGATCCTTGGCAGTGAGTTGAAAACATCTACATAAAAGGGACTATATTTTAAAGTTTCACCCTTATGTATCAGATAGCAAAAGCTTAGCGTTCACTTTTATTATTTAATCCTACATTACATTGTTATAGGAACAGATTAGGAAGCTGTTTAGTGGAAGGGGTGTTAGGACATCTAGCAAGGCTTGGAATTTTGAAATTCCTTTGGCTTCAATTAGATATCTATTTTAATAAAGATTGGAATTTAGTGTTTCAGGGTGTATTAAACTCTCCTTAGGGTCTATTACGGAGAACACAAGACACCACTAGTGTTTTAGGGAAAGCAGCTATGAATCTGCGGCAGAAATGGTCATTTCTAGCAAGAGAGGAGGACGAGAAGATGCAGTATTTTTAAGGCTGTATTATTTAGTATTATGCAGATGCAGTGCAGCTGAGTATTTATGTGTGCCAGCAGATGCTGTGAATTCACAGAATCACGGCAGTTTGGGTTGGAAGGGACTTTAAAGACNCAGTTCGACGATGCGGAGAGCTCGGAGGGGTGAGGAGGCGGCCGAGGGCCGGGCAGGTGGGGACGCCGGGGTGGGGGGTGCGGTGCCGCCGGAGGCCCAGGAGGAGGTGGGAGGAAAGGCTGCGAGCGCTCTCCCGGCTTGTCTTTTCCATTCCCTGCGCTGCTTTGGGGCATAGTTGTTCCGTCAGAAATCCGTGGCGTGCTACTGACATCACACACGGCATCTGGCGTCCGCGGCCCGGGGTCAGTTGGGCTGGAAAAGGCCTCTGAGATCATGGAGTCCAAGCCAGGAGCGAGCACCGCCGTGTCTGCCGATCCATGTCCGTTCTTTCCTTACACACCTCCGGGGACAGTGACCCCACCGCCTCCCTGGGCAGCCCACTGCAATGGCAAATCGCTGTTTCTGTGGAGAAATTCTTCCTCATGTCCAGCCTAAACTTCCCCTGGTGCAGCTTGAGACTGTGTTCTGTCCTTCTGCCACTGGTTGCCTGGAGGAGGTAGGATGGTGTGTTGGTAGCAGGATGGCAGCAGGTGAGGTAACAGGTTAGGTTAGGTTAGGTAACAGGTGATAGGTTGGACTTGATGACCTCTATGGTCTTTTCCAACCTTACTGATTCTGTGTTTCTCTGAGGTCTTNTAGCAAGAGAGGAGGACGAGAAGATGCAGTATTTTTAAGGCTGTATTATTTAGTATTATGCAGATGCAGTGCAGCTGAGTATTTATGTGTGCCAGCAGATGCTGTGAATTCACAGAATCACGGCAGTTTGGGTTGGAAGGGACTTTAAAGACGACGCAGTCCCACCCCCCCTGCCATGGACAGGGACACCTCCCGCTGGACCAGGCTGCTCAGAGCCTCATCCAACCTGCCCCTGCACACTTCCAGGGACGGCCGCATCCACACATTATGTGGGAAACCTGTTCCAAGCCTCACCACTCTCGCAGCTAAGAGTTCCAAATACTGTATACCTAATCCAAACCGAATCTCCTTCAGCGCAAAGCCATCCCTCCCCGTCCCACCACTACCCCGTGCCGTCCCCAGGGAATCCCAGTTCCGCTCTCCTCGCGGGGCCCGGAGCGGGGGGCGGGGCCGTGCTGCCGTCACCGCTCGCTCGCGATGCTTTTGGTCCCTCTGCCGGCGCCGTAGCGGCGCGTGCGTGCGCGCGCCC
>WEKX01009684.1:442280-461281 GCA_013390025.1 Pitta sordida
TGGACTTGATGACCTCTATGGTCTTTTCCAACCTTACTGATTCTGTGATTCTGTGACCCCCGCCTGGCTACACCCTCCTCTCAGGCAGTCGTAGAGAGTGATAAGGTCCCTCTTGAGCCTCCTCTTCTCCAGGTTAAACAACCCCGGGCTCCCTCAGCCGCTCTTTTTAGGGCTTGTGCTCCAGCCACTTCACCATCCTCGTTGCCCTTCTCTGAACCCGATCCAGCATCTCAGTGTCCTTCCTGAACCGAGGAGCCTGAGTGAATTGAGACATGAGTAAATCATAAGAGTTAATTTCTTCCATAAATTTTGGGTTAGGCTTAGCATTTTTCATGTAGGTCGTGGTGGTGTCCTGAAATACCTGAAATGTCTGCTGCTGCTGCTGCTTGTGTGTGAGAGCTTGCCAGTGGAAATCTGCAGAGTGGTTTGTCTCTGGGGAAGGAGCCAGCTGGCCTGATGTGGCATGTCCCTCTCATTGGAGTCAGAGAGACCTGAATGTGTGTAGATGTAGAACAAGTTAGAAGGCAGAACTGATGTGGTGAAGACAGTAATTTAAATGCAGTCTGTGCTTTAAAGGCCGTGACATCCTTTAAAGGCATATATTGCTTGCTTAGAGATAGATGAAGTGAGAAACATCTCCAGGAGAGTTAACCTTGTAAAATCGGTTTTCGGGATAAATGTATTGAAGTTTGGATGACTGTAGCAATTGGTTTTAGTCCTATATACATACGTATTTCTTTTAAGTGAATCTACGGAAGACACAGAAACATTTAAAGGGGAGGTCGCGGAGAACTGGCAGTCACACACGTGTGGAGAAGTTAACACTGAGGAAGGAGATGGTGATGACGACAACGATGATGAAGAGGAAGATGAAGACTGGGACTGGGATGATGAGGTGGGAAGAATCATGAAGCGCCACAATGCTGCTGGTGGATGCAACCCACAGGTATGCTGGGGGTTATTCTGTGGGCATCAAGGGTGCCCAAGAGCAAATAGGGGTAACCTGAAAGCTTTATTCTTTATTAGTATTACGTTGAGGATAAATGCAAACAGAATATTTTCCTGGAGAGAATCTCCTCCTTTTGAGTCTGTTCCTTGGCCATGCCATATGTGTATGTGCATTGGAGCCAGAGTTCTGCTTGATTTTCGTGTCTCAAACCTTGTTGCTGGATTCTCTTTTTCACTGTAGTTTTCCTTCTGGTCCTTACCTTTCTTAACTTTTCTTTCTTGCCCCACCCTGATCTCTACTGATGTACCTTACTTTTCGGTACTGGTCCTCTGTGTTTCTGAGCATCTTCCCCATCCTTTCTATATAAGTTTAAGACCGTACCTGCTAGTCACACCTAGGGTAAAACAGGTTGTGTTTTTGACTCAGTAGTGAAGGAGGAAAAAAAAGGCATAGGAAATGGAGGTGAGGGTGCTAGAAGTCAATTAAAGTGTATGGTACAGAAACTCTGGCATTGTGCAGAATGAAAAGCAACAACTCGGTTAAGAAGGATGCTGGTTTTCACATCAGCTTGGACACTAGAGGTTCAAAACCTCATCTTTCTTACTGTCACTGGCTTAGCAGAACAGTTGAGATAAGTCAGAGTGACGCTGATCACAGTATGTCATGTCTAACAGCACTTGTCCTGGGTGATTTATTCTTGCCTTTGGTCAGAGGTTTACGCTGTCCTGTGTTGGTGAAATCATGTTCAGGTATTAGTTGCATTTGGAAAGGACTACCTATATGAAAAGACAACATCTTGGAACGTTTTCTCTGTTAATTACCTTTGCATTTTTTCCTCTCATTTTTCTCCTTGTTTCTGTCTGCTATTTCCCTTCCTTTTACAGAGAGAAAAAGTGCCATAGGAGAGACTGGCAGCTCCCTGGACTAGAAATAATCCTGGTTTGGGGCACTATTGGAATTTTAACAAATATGTTACCTTTATTTTCTTCTGTAGAAATAAGTAAAATGTGACGTTCACCCATGGTGGTTTACTTGTTATAGCTTGAGGCGTAGGCATTTGACCTGACTTTTCCAATGGTATTGTCTGTATTTCAAAGTGCTGTGTACAGAAGGCAACTTACAGTAACACATTCTTTGTTTCAGGCAAATAGACAGACCCCTAGTTGCTCTTCAGCAAAAATGTCCACCCCTACAGACAAGGTTTTAAGAAAATTTGAACACAAAATTAATTTAGGTGAGTATAATTGCATTGTCATCTCTTATGAAAACAGTTACTGCTCTCTGACATTCTCAGACTAATTCTGCTTACATTAAGCCAGAACTCACTGGAATGATTTAACCTTTGCCAGGCAGACTAAAAATGGCTTCTATGTACTTGACCTTGCCTTTAGTCTCCATTAACTGGCTGTCATTCCCCTTTCTCTTCACTTTCAGAGCCACATGGATGTTTTGTTGAGTTTTTTCCCTTCCCCTTTCCATTATAACAAAGTGGTGCTAAAATGAAGGTTGCTGGTGTGTGTAACCAAATACATATACAGTGAGCCCCCAGAACTCGCGGGGGTATGAGTCATGAAATCCATAAAGATACCAAACCCTGAATATTCAATTAGATGCTGCCCTAACCACGCCCCCACCACTAATGAGCTCTAGAGAGTGGTCCTGGCAGTGCTGCATGCTCTGTAGCGCCTCCTTTTGCCCCTTCCCAGCAGGGGAGTCTTGGGGAATTTAGGGGGGACTCTCTGCGGTCGCACTGTCCCCACGGCGAGTTCTGGGCTTCTGCTGCCACAGAGGTGGCAGCAGCGCTGGGCTTTCGAGTGACCGTGGGGCTCTGCCAAATCTCTGTGCAGTGGCAGTGGGCTGCGGACCCACCGTGGGGCTCTGCGTCCCTCTGGGTGGAATGGAGGGAGCTCATAGACTTTTCACATTGTTTCAGGCAGATGGGGGAATTGGCAAAAAAGGCAAACTGTGTTTGAACCTGAGGGGTGTGGGGCTCACGGTGCTTGGGGCTCAGAGGGGGAATCCGGCCGCTCATTCCCACCCCTCCCCGACAAGTGGTGGGAGCTCGAGCTGCGGGCTACGCCGGGGAGGAGACGTGTCCTGCGCTGGGAGCTCAGCTGGGCTATGCCCTGCCAGGCCTGGCCCTGCCGCTTATGGGATGGTGCAGCTGTGAGCAGCAGCTGCTGTAGGCATGGTGGGGGCTGCATTAGGGTTACCAATGGTTAGGTAGGGTTACACAGCCAGCACCGCTGCTGCCAGTGGACACAGCTGGCAGCTGTGTTGCCTCGACAGCACAACTGGGCTATTCTGTCACGGGGGGAGGCAAATGCTTGCTTTTAATCAGTCCCTACAAAAAACTTCCACTCCCTATAGTTTTACTGTGTGGTGTGTTTTACTGTGTGTGGAAGTTTTGAACCCAACTACAGCCGTGCTCCCTGGGAAGCAGCCTTTGAAACTCCACTTTAAACATGTGGGCTGTGGCAGCACACATAATGAATAGTCCCCCAGGTATCAGCAGAGCAGAGCCTGCTTCTCCCGCCCCGCGTGTCAGTCCCTGTTCCTTTGTTGGTTGGCTATGTTGTTTGGGAGTTTGGGGGAGTTGTTTTGTTTGGGTTTTTTTCCAGCAATGCAACAGAATTGCCTGTCCCCACTCTCTCTCCGCACTGTGCAGCGGTGCCACTCAGCCTGTATGGGCAGTTGTGCTGCCTCTCCCCGCACGGGGACCCTGCCATGGCCTCGGCCGTGCTCTGTCTGCCCCTTTGTAGGGTTTGATGCTTCCCCACCTCAGCTGACAGGGACACCGAGCAGAGCCCNGGGGCTCAGAGGGGGAATCCGGCCGCTCATTCCCACCCCTCCCCGACAAGTGGTGGGAGCTCGAGCTGCGGGCTACGCCGGGGAGGAGACGTGTCCTGCGCTGGGAGCTCAGCTGGGCTATGCCCTGCCAGGCCTGGCCCTGCCGCTTCTGGGGTGGTGCAGCTGTGAGCAGCAGCTGCTGTAGGCACGGCGGGGGCTGCATTAGGGTTACCAATGGTTAGGTAGGGTTACACAGCCAGCACCGCTGCTGCCAGTGGACACAGCTGGCAGCTGTGTTGCCTCGACAGCACAACTGGGCTATTCTGTCACGGGGGGAGGCAAATGCTTGCTTTTAATCAGTCCCTACAAAAAACTTCCACTCCCTATAGTTGGTGGATGTGGGTTTTTTTGTTGTTTTGGGGGGTTTTTTGCTCCCTCTTCCAGGCCGGCATCATTCACCAGGGACAGGGCGGCGCTGTCAGTGCTGGGGGACCCCGCGGTCTCAGCCCCTGGGGCAATACAGAGGGAGAATGGGTGCTGCCCCGCAGGTGTGGGAGGTGAGGGCTGTGGGGCTTCCCTTCACCACCTGGGCAACAAAGGGCGCCACGGGGAGATCCACAGAGGCCACTGGGGTGGAGGGAAGGTGCCTCCTGCTCCAGCTGTCACACACACACAATCCTGGCACCTTCCTGCAGCCCGGCAGAGAGCAATTCCAGCCACACAAACACCTCGAGGGCCCCCATTGCCTCCGCGGTGCCCACCTGTAATTGCTGTGGCAGCGGTTCTGGCTCCAGGGCGATGGCAGCACTTCCCCTTCCCCTTAAACGGTGCAAATAGAGGTCGCTTGGAAAGTGCAAGGGGTGGGGGCAGCAGACTTGGTTCAGCATGGCGTAGTGTGGGTAGGCTCCCGCCCGCCCCGGTTCAAGGCATGGACACCCACCCCATCTTGGCTCGGTGCAGCCAGGTGACCGCCCGCCGGCCCCAGGGGATGGGGGGAAGGTGCCTCCTGCTCCCGCTCACACACAGAGACCCACGCAATGGCAGCCCTGTCTCCTTGTCTTCCAGCCACACAAAAACACACGTTTACATTAAACGCATCTTGGCCGGGCCAGCCTACACACAGTGTGTGGCTTCCTCCCCTCTCTGCCCCTGATGGCTCTCGGGCAGGGCCAATTTACTGAACTCATTGAGCTCATTACATATTCATGGATTGAGTGAATTCACAGTATGAATTCATGGCATCTGCACACGTGCACGGACGCACAACTCGTGGAAAAATAATCCGCAATTAATCGAAACCGCAAATACACATAACGTGAATATGTGGGGGCTCACAGTATTTGCCTTTATGCATTTAGGTTTTTAATCAAACACAATTTTAAATACATGGGTTGAATCCTGGAAGCTATTCCTTATTTTGTTCAGAAAAATGGCTTTTGATTGTGATAAGAGAAGGGCAGACAAATTTAATGATGAGATGTTATCCAAAAGGCATTTCTTCTGGAAAACATCGCATTTCCAAGTCTGTTGGAACTGTCTCACTCATCTATATTGTTACCTTATAGTCCTACTTCGAAGTGTAGACAAAGTGGAGAGGTGAGTTAACACGTGTTTAGCTAAGCTTCTCTACTTGTTCCAGAGAGCTCTGCCTCTGTTTTAACATTTTGTCTTGGCATATTGACTGGCAGCAGAATTCCAGGGGCAATTGCAAACACGGGTAATGTCTTCATTTTTCTGTTTTTTTCATTTCTTCTTATTCAGATAAGCTGAATTTTGATGACTCTGTTATAAACAGAGTCACAGAGAAGTCTAGACAGAAGGAAGCCGATATGTGAGTAGTACTTATGGTTGTGTTTTCAGTTAAGTTGAACCTGGAATCAAAGTCCTTATTTCTTTATTTTGAATAAGGTTGTTAAGAAAAATTACATTTAGGAGAAGTCCGCATACAGTTTGCCTTTTGATCTTATACTTTTTGGTTTCTAAAACAGTTGTATAAATCATTCCAAAGTGTTGATTCTGTCACTGGTAGCACATCTGAGTGTGTTGGTGTCGTAAGACAGAAGTGACTGGTGTCATTCCCCTGTAAAAGACTATTTTATCTCTGTTACTCCTTTTTTCTAAACAGAGATCCTTAAGCAGTTTGTCTAAAAAGGTATCAGAAGACTTTTGAAGGTTCCTCCTGGTGATTTGGTGAGGGAAAAGTAATTCTTTTTAAGATTTTTTTTTTTAGGTCTGCAGGTTTAGTACAGTGGTGAGTGTTCCGGCCTCTCATGCAGGAGAACAGGGTTCGATTCCTGCCAGGCAGGCAGTGGTGCTGTTTAAGAGTTGGACTCGATGATTCTTGTGGGTCCCCTTTCAACTCAGAATAATCTGAGAAGGTTATAGCTGTAACTTTTAAAGACACATACCATTTTCTCCCAAATGAGCATAATTCAGCAAAGGCAAGAAGATACTTATAAAGGTGAAGGGCGTGATGTTTATGGCGGTGGTGGTTTGTTGTGAGTTTTTTTCCCATTCCTCTGCCCACAGGAGAAACCTTTGCTTTTATGTGAGCTGAAATCCTTACTTCTTGAGGCTGTCATCTTATCTTTGAATGTCGTGATTTGCTCTGTCAAAGGCCTGAGTCCATATGTGGGATTGTGTAATTTCATTTTTGCTTCTGCCAGGTACCGAGTCAAAGACAAGTCAGACAGAGCAACAGTGGAACAGGTAAGTCCTTAATTCGTCAAATTTCTCTTGACCAGAATGAATAATGTAGACTTTTGGAATCACTGATAAAACAGATACAGTAGGAACAAAGTTTTGCTTTGGAATTTTGTTTCCCTTGTCACCCTGAAGAGACCTGTTGTTTCTTTCTTGTATGAAGGTTGGACTTGCTTCCATAAACATTTTGGAGCTCATTTTTGTGATTTGTTCATATATGCAATGCGGAATTCCATCTTAAGCTTTTAATTGAATTACAAAGAACAAGGAAAAGTTGCTGGGTTTGCCTTTTTTTTCTTTTATTCTTTAGCAAAACTGAAGTGTTACTTGCCTTAAGCTATACAGCTGCTCTTTGTCAGTTATGATAACTATCCCAAGACAAACATTATTTTAAAACATTTGGTACAACTATGGATGGGAAATCATTCTCTTTGTCTCTCCTAGAGCTGGCTCAAAGACATATGCTTAGCTTAAAAAAAGACAACAGTTAAGAACGTTGACAGAAAAAGTGAAATATCATTCTGGAATCATGGCAGAATTCTGAGTTTGGATTATCATTATCATGGGTCCTTTAATATGGTTCTAAGGCTGGACAGTATTATGTATTAGGTTTTATCCTCTGTTGGCTTTTCTGTATTAAATTTGAGGTGTTGGATCCAAGGACGCGAATGATTCTGTTCAAGATGCTCTCTAGAGGTGTCATATCAGAAATTAATGGCTGCATCAGCACAGGGAAAGAAGTAAGTTTTATTTCAAATCATTTTGTAGTCTTTTTTATTTTTTTTCCCCAGCAAGCTGGGTGGAAATTTATGGTGCTCAGAAGATGCACTGAAATACTTGGGTTTAGTTCTGCATTTTTGGTGTTGCTTGCTTGTTATGAAGTTATCTTAAGATAAAAGGGAACTTTTGTGAAAGGAAACCAATTTTCCCAAGTATGAAAGATTTCTAAGAATAATTAAATAGAATCTTACATTTGTGGATCTTGTTAATTTTATCTTTCAACCAAAATTTTGTTAAAAGTTATGTATACACATAACATTAAATGATGCCTGAAGAACCATACAAATGCAGGGAATTATTTCTTCATGTGAGACACTGATGACTCTTACATGCAGATCAGACTAACTCCACATGTCAGCAGACACGGAAGTATCTAAATGGTCTAACAAAGTTCTATTTAAAATACTATTAAGCCTTCATTGCTTTTCTAAAATTAGCATGTTTGTGTGGTGTTATTATCAAGTAGTATGTATTGCAGATAATTAAAACCAGACCACAAATTTCAAAGTAAATTAATAAATCAGTTTTAAAGTGCCTAGTCACCTAGGCTGGCCTCATTTTCTTTCAAGTCCTTGGATACTGATTAAAGACATACTTTCACCCTGTGCAGACGTGATGGTGTGAGATATTTGGGCCATGCTTTTAGGGACTAAATAGTGCATGAGCTCAAGTTAAGGGGCTTCTTTCACTCTCCAGAGTTTGGCTGAGGCAGAGTTTTCCTGTGCAGTGTTGGTTTTGTCCTGTAAGCATTGCTGCATCCCTGCCTCATCTTACATGCTTCCTTGTAAACTGCCTCTCGTAGAGAAAACGGTTGTCCTTGTGCGCAGTCTCACTCAGCTGGGTGCCACATAAGGGCTGGACGGAGATCAGGTCTTTTCCAGGTGCCGAAAGAGAAGAAGCGAGAAGATTATGTTGCTTTAAAGAGCTTTCCTTTAATGTTGTTTCTTCCCTTTATAATCTGATAGGCAAATGTGTATCATGCCGGTACTGCAAATGGGGAGAACAGAGCAATAAAGATTTACAAAACCTCTATTCTGATGTTTAAAGATCGGGATAAGTATGTGAGTGGTGAATTCAGGTGAGTTTGACTTCTGCTTGGTTTTACTGGCCAAGAGGGATTGTTTGAAAGGCGGTACAGTAATACCTCACTGCATTGCGACCCCTCCATTGCAACTTCTCTGGTTTGCAAGAAAAATTTCTCGCAAATCTGCCTCAGTGATTCACGGAGCTTCCTGGGTGATGCATGTGCAGTGCCTCTGCATTCCTGAGGGGCGGCGCCAGCGCTCTGTGTGGGGTGGGACTGGCCCCGGGGAGGGTGCGTGGTACCTCTCGCTCCTGTGGCATTTATGGTCCCGCGGTGCCATGCCCTGGTCCCTGCCCCACTGTTGTGTGTCTCCATGCCTGGTCCCTACAGTGGAAGGCTCATGCTGCAGTATGCCCCTGGCGGCCACTGAGACCCAGTGCAGCACTGCCACAAGCCACGCCGTCCCCTGTTACTCTAAGCCCAGCTGACCCACTCTGGGCACATGTTACTGTTTCCATGGCTACGGGCAGGGAAGGCAATGCAGTCTGTGCCCGGGGACTGCGCTCCCAGCGCACCTGGTGATGATGTAGGCCCAAGGGAAGTGACCCACGAAAGTGGGGCTGGGTTGGCCATGGCGCCAGTGGGGCAAACACTGTGCTGGGACAGGGCAGCAGCAGGACATTAAGGTTTCCCAGGTTCCAAGAGCGCCAACCTGAGCTCTGGGACACCCCTTCTTCCCGTGGAGGCAGTGCAAGCCTGAGTCGGTGGCAGCAGCTCGGCGGTGGCTGCAGAAGTGGCAGCATGGCTGAAGAGAAGCCCAGGGATTCTCCGGGAGTCTCCCCAGGCAGAGAGGGTTCAGAAACGCTTCCCTGTGCTCCCCTGTGCTGGGAGAGCCTGTGGGGAGGAGCAAAAAATGCTCCCCAGCGCTCCTGGTTGCCTGGGAGTGGAGTGATGGTTGTGGCCTGTATGCATGTTAATGACCTGTGCGTGTTTGCGAATTAGACGTTTCGTGAGACCCTCGGGGAGACCCGTTCCTCACAAAGGGTGAGATATTACTGTAAAACCACTGATACTAATACTGCATTGATAGGCTAAGAGCACTGTTGTCTTTAATTTCTTTATTTAAAGATTTCGTCATGGATACTGCAAAGGCAACCCAAGGAAAATGGTGAAGACATGGGCTGAGAAAGAAATGAGGAATTTAATAAGGTGATTTGTCCAGTTTTTATTTCATCATACAAAGGTAACTGAAACTTTGAAGTTTATAGGAGCTAATGTTTTATTGCTAGACTGTGGCTGTCACTACCTTTTAGGGTCTCTGGTGTGTTCAGGAAAGTGTCTTAAGCTTCACTATGGGAGAGAAACAAAAGGGAAGGGAGGAATAAAGATAGTCTTTTGTTTTGCTGCTCATGCTCTAAGCTCTTCAGTGTCTGAACCCTGTCTGACATGAGTGAACAGCAAGGAAGGGCTAGAAAGAGCTGCTGCTGAGTAGCATCATGCCGTGTGATATAGGTTAATCTCAGATTAACCTGAACTGTGTAAAGATTCTTTGTCTGATACAGGAATGATTAGAAAAGGGTCAGAGCCAGAATGGTTTGGGCTTTTTGTATGCATTTCCTAGTTGTTCTTCACAAGTGAGAGTTTCCTGAGCTCTTACTGTGTATTATGTTCAAAGCAACAGAGCTCCTTTATGCACTACTGCAATACAATGCAATGCAAATAGTAGAGTTTGATATTTGTGTGTTTGTGTAGCTTTGTTCCTCTGTTTCAGGTTGAATACTGCCCAGATACCTTGCCCAGAGCCAATTATGTTAAGGAGTCATGTGCTTGTCATGGGCTTTATTGGTAAAGGTGATAGGTAAGTATCTTTAGAAAATCAAGTTGTTATTTTATTTTTAATAGTAGTTTTCCAGAAGGTTTATTAAAATAAAAAACCCCCAACCCTCTGAATTTACCTACTATTACTTCAGGCCTGTAAAATTAACATGTTATTCTTACATGTGCTTGTGAGCTGTGGAGTACCCAGGCATTTTCCAGCTACTCCTGGAACAGTCTCTGTGATTCTGAAGCCTCAGCTGTGTGCAAAATGAATTCGTAAAGTGGCTTAACCATAGAGATGAAGGCTGGAAAGGCTTGCTAATCATACATGCAGACAGGTCATAGGTTTGTAGTACAAACATTAATGTAGCATGGTCCAAATTACCTCAGGTTGGAAGTAGAGTTCCAGTATCTTTGGAAAGTATATCAAACTTTGCTGCTCTTCACGCTGGTTCCTTGCACTTGGTGACTCATGCTAACTTTCATGACACTTAGTGAGTAGAAGGATCAGGTACAGCAACTGAACCATTTGCAGCTGCTATGAAGAAGGAAAAAGTGTTGAGTTTCTGTTGTTTGTGTTGTAATTTCAAGGCCTGCTCCTCTGCTGAAGAATGCTCAGCTATCTGATTCCAAAGTCCGTGAGCTGTACCTACAAATCATCCAGTACATGAGAAGAATGTACCAAGATGCCAGACTTGTTCATGCAGATCTGAGTGAATTTAATATGCTGTATGTTTTTAATCTTTGCTCTGAATTGTGACATCTAAAATGTATGCATTGGCAACCTCTATGTGGGAATACTAATGCACCTGTAGGGGAGGGTGGTGTCCTTTTTGTTACTGGATTTTGTAACTTGTGTAATTCATTATGTAGGGTTTAACCCAAATCAGAGCTTTCTCTGTCAAAAAACAAAACAACAAACCTGAACAAAAACCAACATGAAAACAAAGGAAAAAAAGCCCCCCCCCCCCCAAATTCCCAAATGAAACCCCTCAACTAGGGAAAAAAATTAAGTCAGGTATCATTTTTATATTATTTTTTTTCTGGTGTGGAGTTAGTGGAGCTCTGTATGGTCTTTTCATAGGTACCACAGTGGGGATGTGTACATCATTGATGTGTCCCAGGCTGTGGAGCATGACCACCCTCATGCACTGGAGTTCCTGCGAAAGGATTGTGCCAATGTTAATGGTGAGCCAGCTGCACCTCAGCCTTTGTTTATTATTATTAATATTATTATTATTAAACAGCGGGTTTATTTATCAAGGTGAACTGTGTTCACCTGTGTTCTTTCAGGTGTAACTAACTGTAGAAGCTGTCAAAATTCCTTTAAAATACTTCCTCTCCCGTGTTCCACATCTGGAATTCCTCAGCTGGCAAGAAGTTACCTTGTGCTGTAAAGTTCCCTGCACTTACTTGTCCAGGGCACCTGAGGGCATCGAGGCATAGAGTAATTAATTAGAGATGTTATCACTTGTCATTGATAAACAAATTACCTTCATGATGTTTTGAGAATTTGGTCCTTAAACTCGAGTATACATGTTGTGTAACACACACGCCTCCTGGTAGGGTGTGTCCTTTAGGACAATGAATTTCTCATTGCAGACCGTCCACCCCTTTCTTTTCAAATGGTCTTTTTTCTTTTTTCACAGAGACTTTCAAAAGTCTGTGCAAAAGGCTGTTCATTTTGATGCAATGTGTCAATACCCAGTGTGCTAGGTTTTCTTTATTCCATTTCTGTGCATGGATTTCTAGTAACTCCCTTCTGGCTCGGTTGGTTGCACCCTTGCTCTTTTTTCTTGCTTTCTGCCTTTCTCTCCCTAGATACTCCAATGTCTCAGTGACTTGCAGTGGTTTTGATGTTGTTTTGTTTGTTTTCTGTCGTTGCAACTTCTGCTGTCTAGTCCTCCTCCAGACACTCTTAAGAAACACCTTGCTTCATATTCTGTCCTAGCTGTGATCATTGCAGAGACTTGTGGTTCCATGGGCACAGAGAGCTGCCCCCAAACTAAATTTGTTTTTGTTCTTTATGATTAATTTCTCATAATGAGAGATCTTCTGAGAACTTTATTAGGAAAAGCTTATTAGGCAGTTTTTCAGTATAGAAGTGCAGCCTCAGATTTTGGTCATAATTGACTCATGAAACCATTACCAATTAATATTGAGGACAATTCTAGCATGTTAATGGATCTTATTTTCTAGGTGGATCATAATTAGGCTGTTCTGTGTTTCAGTGGATATTGTTGTTTGGCAAAAGTTTGAGGTCTCCATTTCTTTTTGGAAATACCTTTTTTCACCTTTTCATCACAGTTGCAGGTTAGATGTAATTACTTATGATTTTTGCCTCTGTCTTTGCTTCCTCGTAGACTTTTTCCAGAAGCACAACGTTGCAGTGATGACAGTGAGGGAGCTGTTTGAATTTATTACTGATCCTTCTATTACAAGTGAGAACATTGATGACTACCTGTCTAAGGTAAGACCTCATGGCCTTGGTGCTTGTGTAGGAAGACTTGAACAATAAAATCAGATGTAGTTCAAGCTCCTTCATCTCATTTACTCTATATCCTGCTATTGAAGGAAAGTGGTCTATGACATTGTTATGCTAGTGCTTCAAAAATGCATATAGGTCTTTTCCATTTATACTATTGTAGGGTGACTACATACACTGTATGTTTTCTCAGAAATTCTAATTATGAAACTCAAAAGTCTAGTTGAGATGCTACTAAGACTGGGATGCTTTGACTTAGTTCTTTCTTTTTGGCAAGGAGAAGCTCTGCAGAAATACAATCATGCTTATATGGAGAATGGGATTAAGAATGCAGATTTGAGCAGGGTGGGCTGAGGGAGGAAAGGGATGATTCAGGGGAGTTTTACTTCAAGGCACATGGTCTTGTTTATATAGTGGCTGGCAGAACATATGGATTCTAGGAGTTTCGGTTACTCAGTGCTCCTGGCAGCACCCATATATTTCATCTCTAGTCCTCTGCTACCAGTTAGATAATTCTTTTAAAAGGGTGTGTGTGTATAAATGCTTTTTAAGTTAGCACAAAAGAAATGGGGGCCACATATGTTGGGCTAAGAGTGGAGATCTGCTCTGTTTTTCCTGGTCCATGAGTGTGGTCTAAATACCACTACAGCTTGGAGATTTCCAGATGTTGTGTACTTCCTGTCATATTGGAGATTGAATGAGAGTGATCCATGCCATGTGGTTCCCCTTCCTTGTGCTCCCCTGGCTTGCCTGGCGTTCCTGAGAAGAGCCAAGTTCCAGGGCTGAGCACTGCTCGCTGTATTCTCCTTGTGCTGCTATGTCCTGTAGCCATGCTGGGCCTGCCATAATTTGTTCTGGGAGGAGCAGCAAGCGTTGTTTTCCCTTGATCTGCAGCTGTAAGTGTGCTTTGCAGCAGTGTTGGTGACCTTTAGGTGTCGCTGAAGGCATTCCCATAGGGAAACCTGGAGTGTGTGTGTGTGACAGTGAAATACAGGGGTAAACACAGATGGGAATACCTGGTTAGGTGGATGCGATTCTAAAGCATTAGTGGTGCCATTCTGAAGGGTGATAACTTTGTACCGTTTTGTATTTCTTTAGGCAATGGAAATAGCGTCGAAAAGAACAGAGGAGGAAAGATCCAGTCAAGATAAAGTGGATGAGGAAGTGAGGATTTCTGCTCCTGCCTTGAAATTAATATTAGCCTTGACTCTTCTAAACAATGAAAAATGTTCTGTTTTATTTGGCAAAATGTATAGTTGATGATAAGCAAAACATTGTGATACTCAGATGTCTTGAACTAGTTGAGATGTGAAGTATTAGGTGATGCCACATGGAAGAGCTGACAGCAATAAGCTGTTACAAGACAAATACACCATTTCCTAAACCAGTTTGTTTGCTTGTAGCTAGGTCCTTTGATATATCTTCCAGTTCAGGTTTATTTAACAAAAAAATGGAGTAGAGATCTGATGATACCAGTGGTTTTGGACCAGTGATACAGAAATAGGTTCTTTGGGTAGGTGCATTTACCACATTGTCTATCTAGTGCCAGTCCCCATCAAATTCAGTTTTTCCATTGCTTTTATATTAAGCGAAGCCATTTCAAATCCATTACAAAAAGCTTCTAACGTTTTGGTAAGACCTGATGTAAAGGCACAGCTATTTGTATCTATTCCAGAAGAATTAAAAAAACCCCAAACCAAAAAACTAAAAACCCAGACCCTTATCTTTGGAGTCAGCACTACTTGATTTATTAAAGAATTTTTTTTTTTCTCTCAGAGCTCTGTAAGTTTTGTTAGCTGCTTCAAGGTTGGCCAAGGGAAGATTTTTTAGTTTCCCAGGATATTCTCAGCATACAACTTCTGAACCATAGAGTCAGATGTTAGTGTTTTTTAGCAAGCCCATCGTTTGCAAGCCAGTTATTCTTTTATATAAGGTGCTGACCTGTAAGAGGAATAGCTTCAGAGCATCCAAGTTCAGTTTATTTCTCTTAGACTTCTCATGTGACCATGACTAGTTTGTGTCACTTCCTTCACGAAAGAGTAGAGCTGATTATGTGCAAGCTCTGTGGAAATGGGGGCCTCTGCTTTGTGCACAGCACATAAAAGAGCAGCGATGATCATGAAGTGTGCTGAATTTGTACTGGGATTGAACTGATAGCATGCAAAAGACAAGGAAAATACCTCTCTGACCTGGTATGATCATAAGTTTACTAGAAGACTGTTTCAAATATGGCAAATGTTAAGTATATTGTTGATATTGCAGTTGTTTTTTACTGTACGATATTGCTGCAGGAACCTTTTTTGAGTTGGTCTGTAAGTTGAGGCAGGTACGTATTATTATATGTCAGCATTGTAAACGTCACAATAAAAACATTAGAAAAATCCTTAGAATATAAAACTTTAGGACTCAAATCGGTTTAAGAGATAGTTGGAAGGACTGGAGTAGTGCCTGGAGGTAGTCAAGGAGCCTTATTAGTTATGCTCTGTCAATAATATGTAGGTTGGATGTTAAGTCTGCTTCTGCAACAAACCCACAAAATAAACAAAAAGCAACTCTGCAATTCAGATGGTAGTGGATGGCTGCCATGTTCATTTTTTTGTTTCTCTGAGCCTTTATGATTCTTAAGGATGGATAACTAAGAAAGGAAAACATCGTGACACTATGTATAAATCAGTAAGTCTGTGTTTCCTTTCACTCTGCCAGGTATTTAAAAAGGCTTACATACCTCGAACTTTGACTGAAGTTAAAAACTACGAGAGAGATGTGGATATAATGATGAAATTGAAAGAAGAGGATATGGCATTGAATGTTCAGCAAGATAATGTGAGTAGACATGCTGAGGTACTTCAAAAAAAGAGGGAAGGGATATGAATTCTTACTGGAAACTGATAGCAACAAACAGAAACAAGGTTTGTTATCAAGGTGTGGAGTACTGAATTTAATATCATACTTCACAGTTCCCTGGCTAGTGCTAACACTGATGTTGTGGGTTTGCCGAGGTCTTTTTAGATAATAATTTTCTGTAGGCACAAAGAATTAAGACATATTTTGATAATTTAATTTCTTTCTCTCTTCCTTGGTGTAGATTCTGTACCAGACTGTTACAGGACTGAAGAAGGATTTATCTGGTGTTCAGAAGGTGAGATGCTGTTTTTGAAATCCTTCATTGTAGCCATTTTCAGGGAAGTGCTTATAGGTAGTACAGAGAGGTGGAAATGAGGGAAAGTTTTTTCCAATTATGGAAAATACAATTGATTTAAATTGTAGCATGACTGTAAGTATTGCTATGTTCATGGTATATTTACTGTAATACTGCATAAAGAATAGCCCTGCAGTATAAAGCATAAGATATCATGCCTTGCTCTATTTGAAGTACTGACAGTGACACGTCTGTAAAGTACATTGTAGAGGAAGCTGGGTAGAGATCAGTTGTAGCCATATAATTCAAGCCAGAACCTCTGTGTGGATTCCTCCTCCTTAGTTTGTAAATGTTACCTAGCACTGGTGTAGACTGATTTAAAATGTAAATGTAAACATGGATGGGATGAGGTTGTAGTACAGTCTCCAGACTTGTTTAGAGTGAGTTTTCCAGTGGAGATATTTTTGTTTGCAATATAGTATACATACAGTGCCCCCAAGGTAGATTTGTAGTAAAGGAGGTGGCATCAGCTCTCTCAAGGGTTTCTTTGCAGCAGAGCTTGTTTTGACTTTTTTATAAATATATATACAGTTGTATCTCCTAATTTACAAGGAACAGGTCTCCCGAGGGTCTCGCAAAATGTCTAATTCGCAAACACGTGTGGGTCATTAATATGCATATAGGCCATGCCCATTGCTCCACCCCCCACCACTCTGGAGCACTGGGGAGCATTTTCCACTCCTCCCCACAGGCTCTCCCAGCACAGGGGAGCAAGTGGAAGCATTTCTGAGCCATCACTGCCTGGGGACACCCCCAGAAAATCTCGTGGCTTCTCTTCGTCCACGCTGCCACTTCTGCAGCTGCCGCCGGGCAGCTGCCACCGCTCATGTTTGCACTGCCTCCATGGGGGGGAAGCTTCGGGGCCACAACGGCAAAGGGCTGTCCCTGGGCTCTGACTGATGCTCTTAGAGCCTGGGAAACCTTAACTTTGCAACACTGCGACACCCATGGCCCCTTATGGTGGGGGGGTGGTGTCGGTGTCAGAGTTTCTTTCCTTTTAACATCCGCCGGTCTTGGGAGCACTGGCTGTATGGACTGCTTCCCCCTGCTGCAGTGGGGGGAGGGCATGGGGGAACAGAAGGCTCCTCCTGGTGCAGCAACTGTGGCAGTGGTGTGACCTGGCCCCATCAGGAGGGCGCGCGGTGCCTCCTGCTTGCTGCGGCATTTATTGTAGCCCCACAGGTCTCTAAACGGAACCTTCGCAGCACTTATAAGGGAGGGTAAGCCTTCTGCGGTAGGGACCAGGCATGGAGACACAGGGGGGTGGGGCTACAAACACCACAGCAAGCGGGAGGCACCACACGCCCTCCCCACGGGGCCGGGCCAGTCCTGCCCCACAGGGAGCGCCAGCGCCACCCCTCGGTGAAGCAGAGGCACTGCACACGCATCGACTGCGAAGCTCCGTGAATCACTGAGGCAGGTTCATGGGGAAAATTTCCCATGAACCAGCCAGGTTGCGATGGAGAAGTCACAATGCGACGAGGCATGACTGTATTATAATGTCTATACGGATGTGTGTATTGTCATTAGGTTTCTTGGGTTTGATTTGATACAATTCTTGATATATCTTGCAGATTCCTGCACTTCTGGAAAAGGCAACTGAGTCAGAAACAGACTCTGATGATGATGGTAGCTCAGAGGACTCTGATTCAGGCTGTAAAGAATCTGTACATCCCAAAGATAAACCTGCTGAAGTTAGCATGGACAAAAAGGTCAGCTGCCCAGGAATTGTTTATTTTCCCGTCTCTGCTTATGTGCCATGAAAAAGTCCAAACTTAGTGGTTCTTACGAATTCTTGTCTGAAACAAGCTGTGGACTTTTCCCATTGTAGAGAACAAGAGCATATACAGTGAGTTTCATGCTTTATTAATGCTGGGTTTATGTAGAGCAACATGGAACACAGCTCTGTAGCACAGGCAAAGTTAGGAGAGAGATCTCTACAGGGAATTAGAGGGGTACTCAAAGCAGAATTTAGTGAAGCCTGGGCAGCTTTTCAGTGCCTCTGGCTACTCTTCCAGGCTTTGGTGTTCAGGTTTGTGGTTGTGGTCCCTGATCAGCCTGCCTATGCCCAGGGAACTGAGCACAGCTGGTCTGTAGAACTGGAGTCTTGGTGACAGTGTTTGTACCACAGTGGTTTTTGCAGTACCATTAGTACAGACTGGCTGTCTTGCTGTGGACAATAGATGTAATACAGTCATGCAAAGTGGTTATGGCTGAGGTTTGGGGGGGTGGGGGGGTTTAATGTTTCATTTTCTAAACTGCAGAACAATTATGCTCAGTTTTGCTGAGGCTCTTCTGCAGAGTATCACCCATGGGTGAGAGACTTTTAGGTGCCGTGCAGAAAAAAAGAAAAAAGAGTGAAACTTTCTGGGCTTAAGCAGTTCAGGATTTGAGGGTTTGCTTTTTAGGTTTTTCTTACTAGAAAATCTGCCAAATAAAAATACAGTGCTCTCCTGGACACTTTCTACCAATCTGGAGCTGCTGTCTTTCAGATGTTTCAGATACGAAGAAATGTGGATATGTAGCAGAAAACCTAGACCAGACAACCTGTTTTAATCTTAAGTGTAAATAGCATGAGTTAAGAGTGCTTCTTGTTCCTCTTCTTCAAAGATTGCATGAAATTCAGGTTTTAACTAGTTTAAATTTTGCCTTCTCGTTATCAGTGTGCAGCTCTTGGCTCCACCCCCAAACTATACTTACTTTTTCCTTTCCCCTCACCATTGCTATTTTTTTTTGTATTTCTTCATCTTAATAACCTTACTTTTATGTTGTGTATTAATTAATTGGTAATGTAACAATTGACTTGCTCAAAATCGTCATTCCTCTCTGGCTTTAAATGAATGGTGTTTGATTCTTTATAGGAAAGGAAAAAGATGGTTAAAGAAGCCCAAAGAGAAAAGAGAAAAACCAAAATCCCAAAACACGTGAAGAAAAGGAAAGAAAAGACTGCAAAAATGAAGAAAGGCAAATAAAACCAGCTTTAGCTTGGGGAAAGAGATGATGTATTGTGGATTAGTAATTCACAATTTTTTTTAAAATAAAAAATATTTATATACATAAAATATTAACTGTGAAAGTGGTTGTGTTAATAACATGGTGTAATTTAACTGAGTGTATGCCATGGGTTTCTGTTATGGTTTAGGGGGTTTTCTGCTGCTCTGGTAGCGAGGGGGTTAACAGCTCAGTTCTTGCCTAGGCTCTCTCCGTGCTGCCAGGGCCTTCAAGGTTACAGAGTAGAGATAAAGGCGTCTCT